>WEDG01006013.1:0-175000 GCA_017591395.1 Schistocephalus solidus
TTGGTTGGAATTCTTGTTGCTACGGGTGTTTTTTTCCGGGTGAACTTTAAACCTTCTCTTTGAGATCGGCCATTTCTTGTTTCAAGTTACTTATCTCTTTCTCCATCAATGAGAATTTCTGCAAGAGATTTAAACACCCCATGCACT
This sequence comes from Schistocephalus solidus, assembly GCA_017591395.1. Classification (NCBI taxonomy): domain Eukaryota; kingdom Metazoa; phylum Platyhelminthes; class Cestoda; order Diphyllobothriidea; family Diphyllobothriidae; genus Schistocephalus; species Schistocephalus solidus. The sequence goes on from WEDG01006013.1 coordinate 148, forward strand.
TTTCGTCCTCGTAGGTGACATTCATTAGTGTTCCCAGGCTTTTTGCCCACTTGGCAGGAGGAGAAGTGGTAACAGAATATCTGTCTTTGTCATCTTTTTTTGTTTGCATACAATTTTGTTTTCCAAATTGTCGTGAGGACGTAGCGCAGTGGTTATGTTCGTCGCCACATGAATCTGCGACCCAGATTCGAGGCCCGACCCTGCCGTGAAATTTTTTTCCTCAGCACAGATGAGTCCTGAGCGTCTGCGTTTTCCATACCTCTTATGACTGTATTTGAATGCATTTAATTTATAAATCCTCTTAAATAACTGGGCTAGGATGCAATAGTATTCAGCAGTCAGACTTTTAATAAGCATGCAACGACTCAGCCTTTGTTGCGACTTCTCCCTCCCTGATGAAAGCAGATAAGAGCAGCACACCGCTGGCATGAATTTGGAAGCAAGTGAATGCTGAAGCTTGTATTTCTCGTAGGAATAATGTCCTGGACGTGGAATAATTCTCAGTGATGGAATATTTGGATAATCACAGAATCGTTAAGTCCAATAAAATATTTCCCAAATTTAGAGACTGGACGATCCTCTCAAGCGTTATTCCAAATCAACGTGTCTTCTACACTAAGGTAGAGATTAAAACTTCGTACACTCAAAGGAGCTGAAATTCAAAAGCAATTTCAAACGACGCGCGTTGACGAAGGTGATAAATAAATTCCAATTTGATGTCGTTTTGTGAGGTTATTCGACATGAAATAAATTCCCGAAAATTCAAAAGAGCAATTATGTTCGTACAGTCGCAGTTTTAATGTCAGAATCAGAACAAGCGAAGTGTTAACGATTTTCAAACTGTCCAAGCCAGAGAACAAAAAGATTCGTGGTTTCTTCGCACACGATGACCTTGAAGACACGAACTTTGTTCTCGAAGACTCTGACAAGGCAGAACTGTTTAGTGCGTTCTTTGCAAATCATCTTACGATGGAATCCTAAACCGTTCCGACGTTTCAGGCATCCTCATTCAATGTTATCAGCACCACTGATTTCTCCTCAGACCTAATTCGCAAGCAAATAATTCGTCTTAAAATCTCGCACTCTTCGGTGACTGATGGTATTCCAAACACAGGTATTAAGAGAGCGCAGTGTTTCCCAGATTGCTTAGCCATTTATTGTCAGTTTAATTTCGTAACGGAGTCTTTACTGACTCATGGAAGACATCTATTATTCTTCAAGACGGGATCTCATTTGGACGTAAATAATTATCGAGGTGATCAAAAAACCCCGGCTCTAGCAAAACTTCTTGAAAAAATTATTTTTAATCAAATTCTTGACTTTTGCTTAGAAAATAAGCTCTTAAGCGATTTGCAATAGGGTTTTTTACCTGGGAGATCATGCGAAGTGTGTCACTTAGCTTTTCTTAACCTCGTCACTTCCCTTCGTAATGAGCAGCAGTCAGTCGTTATGATCTACTTTGACCTGAGCAAAGCCTTTCACAAGGTACCGAACAGACGTCATCTGGTGTAATTGAAAGCCCTCGGCATCCGGCACCCTCCCCGTGACTTCATTGTTTCCTTCTTGTCTAACCGCAGTGAGTTGTTCTTAGTAGGTAAAAGATATTCGACGCCTCAGCTAACAACGAGTGGCGTTTTTTAAGGCACGCTTCTTCGTCCCCTTCTCGTCATTCTGTAAATAAACATAATTTCAACTTTACTCAAAAATTAACAAAATGTTGTTTTTGCTGACGATCTCAAGTGCATTTATACATTTTCTAAAGACACTGCTCGCTCGGCCCGCTTCTATTTTGCCTCTTTGTCAACGATGTTCCTGATTGTTTTCAGTATGTTAGGCCCTATATGTACGCTGACAATTTAAAAGTTGCCTATCGATATAAACCAGTTGATCGCAACATCGTGCTTGGAATCTTTAAAAAGGATCTTCAGGCCTTCGCTCAGTGGTGTCGCACCTGGTGCCTCTCACTTTCTTGGTAAAAGTGCTCCATTATCGTTATTAGCGACAACCATCTGCCCCACCTTAGCATAGGCGGTCACAATCTAAATGTGCCCGGAGTTATGAAGGATCTGGGCATATCATATTCTAGTAGTCTTAATCTGTCAGAGCACTGCGCCCTGATGATTGTCTCGAAGCACGCAAACTACTCGGTTTATTCTCAGAAATTTTGAGCAGTCAAGGAATTGAATCAGCCTCTGCTCGTGTATGTCAGGCCTAGTCTGGAATACTGCTCGTTTCTATTAAGTCTTCTGCACGCTAAGGAAAGCGAGAAGATAGAGGTAAGTGGCGCTGCCACAAAAGAGTTTTCTATTACGAACACCGAAACCCTGACCTACCATTAACGCTGTGAGCTTTTAAGCCTTGACCCACTGTGGCTTCGCAGATTACATTTAACCCTCTTACATCTCTGAGGCACATCGACCACTCTCGGCGCAGTCATCGAGAGATGTATTTTTATTCTTCTTCCTTTCACGCACAGTTGAATACCGACAGTATTTTTCGGTAAACCTTCTATAGCAATCTGGAATAAGCTACCTAGAAGTGTCAAAATTCATCAAAGCTATCCCTTGTTTGAACTGTCACTAGTTTTCTACATTCAGGGCACCTTCCAAAACTTTTGGGTGCTGACTCTGTTGAAGCTCTCTTCGGTTCTGATGGGTTACATGGACTCTGACTCCTGTGCCGGTCTTCATGCTGATTGCAATATTGCTGGCTCTGCCAGTCCTCAATCGGCTTATTTCTCAGTCGACATCGAACATGCTCGCCGACATACCTGCTGTGGTGCAGAATACCGGATCCGTAACACTTAATGGAGAGGGTTCTTCTGCGGGCACTGTGTTAACGCGTCCCTGTCCATAACTTTAATTACTCAATAAGCTGCAGTTTTTTCTCCCGAGAATACCTGAAACAACGATCAGGAGTTTTTTTCACTGTTAGCTTGACCCTCTACTGTATATATATTTTTTTGACCTGGCAATAACTGGCAATAAATAAATAAAATTAAAATTAAAATTAAAATCAAAATTATGCTCTCACGTTGGAACTGTTTTTGGCAGATGGATTTTTCTTCATCCAAGAGTAGTTTTATGTGTTTTGCCCCCGCGAAGATTCTTGGACTCCTAGTATTTCAAAACAGTATACTTTTAGTACGATCAACTATAAAAAACTTAGGTCTAATTTACACGAATAAGCTAGCATTATAACCTCATGCAGATCGAATTTCTGCAAAGGCTGCCCAGATATGTGATTTTATATCACATAAATTCTTCCTTCTGAAAATAAAGTTAAACCTATACCGCATATTTTTTCTTCCTATCCTAGAATACTTCTGTCCCCTCTTTGGGCTGATGAATGCCTATGACCGCAGTAAGATTGAAACAGTTCTGAGAGTTTTTACTTGAAGACTATTTTCTCTACGGATAGATGCCAGTTAGCAAGCATTAAACTTCTGTGGGTTACAAGACTTGAAGCCGGTCTCTGTTTCCTGTTTCTCGTTAACTCTAGCCCATATCACTCACGAATTAACGCTCTCACTCCGGTTGATCAACCCTATGCCTAGGGAGGAGACTTTTGCAAGATGAGAGCCGAGGCATCACGAATAGACTGGGATCTATTTTTACTTCGGTAATGTAACTGAGGACTGGAAGTTATTTAAGGAATGGTTGTTTAATCTTATAAAAAGCCACTGCCTGCCATCAAAACTATGGATATCTAACAGATTACAGTGGCTAACAATGGATCTAAGAAGATATATTAACAGGAAAGGAACATTTTGGAAGAGAATTTGCCGATCCAAATAAAAATTATCCTTGCAAGCATACAAAACTCAAAGGAACAAGGTTAAAAGCTTGATTTTCAAAAGCCGACGGGATAACGAGAGGGATTTGCTCCACCGAGCATTTTACAATCCCAAATTGCTAACAGCTATGTAAGAAAAAGCACACGTAACAGGAACCCGATTCTTGTTGTGATAAACGAGGACGGTTTCGAGATAACAGAAATTAAAAACAAAGCTGGACTATTTTTCACAGTTCTTTCATATGGTTTTCACCAGAGAAGCTGTTTTTATTCCATCAAGCTACGAGACAATGAGAGCGCCAATTATTCAGGATATGCTCTTTTGAGAAGAAGCGGTCTTTCAAGAACTAAAAATCCTGAAGGCATGCAAATGCCCTGGCCCATTACTCGAGAGCTGGCCAAACCGCTATCCATTCTGTGCCTTAAATCGCTCGATACGGGAATTCTTCGCACCGACTGGAAAACAACCCACATTACACCGCTTAACAAAAGTGAAAGTCGTGCATTTGCCTGATCTTAATCTGTCGCAAGGTTATGGAGATGGTTGTCAAAAAGGTATTGATGATTTATTTAGAAACCCGTAACCTCTTATCAACTGCCCAATACGGCTTCCGTAGGGAAGATCATGTGTTACGAACTTACTTTATACGATGCAAAGCTGGACAAAAGCACTTGACGCAAAAGACACTGTGTATGTGGCCTTCGATAGTGTTCCGCACCAGCGTCTCCTTTACAAATTGCGAATGTTTGGTATTGGAGGCAAACTTCTTACGTTGATCAAGAATTTCCTCATTGGTCGTTCCCAAGTGGTCTGTGTAGGTGGATGGCGATCAAAGCGCACAGTCATCGAGAGTGGAGTCCCACAAGGTTCAGTGCTCAGACCGATCCTATTTCTCTTGTTCATTAATGAATGTGTACAGGAATCGGACTGTGAATTTTCTATTTTTGTGGACGATAAAAATCTGGAAAGTTATCCACAATGCTGCCGATGGAGAAGATTTCCAAGACAATCTTCGTCGATTGGACGAGTGGTTCCGCAAATGGCTCTTGTCCGTCAACTGAAGCAATTGCGCTCTGTATCGTCTGGGAAATCGAAATCAGGTCACTGATATGCGGCCCTACTATTTGAACTGTATACCACTCCAAAACGCACACACATAGAACGATCTCGGCGTTTGGATGAAAGACAACCTGAAGCCTTCTACACAATTTTGCAAGGTGGCTAAATTCGCCAATTCAATGCTGTACACTATCAAGCGGGCATTTAAAGTTTTCGATGAAGACGGCTTTTCTTAAGTCTTTGGAACGTTTGTAAGGCCACATCTTGAATGTGCAATTTAAGACTGGCAACCATGGACCCAACAGGACAACAAAATGCTCGAAAGGGTGCAGCAGCGAGCCACAAAATTAGTAAGAGTTCAAGGTGAACTGCCATATGAGATTCGCCTAAATAACCTTAATCTCTATCCTTTGAGTTAAAGGCAGTTGCGTGGAGACTTAATACAAACCTTCCGTATCGTGCGTGGCATGGATTGTGCCGTCCCATATCATGAACTTTTCTAACTTGCCACTACGAATAATCTCCGAGGTCATTAATTCAAACTAAATGTGCCACAAGTAAGATTGGATGTTTGGAAGTATTTTTTCACCAACCATGTCTTGGAACTGTGACATAACCTTCCTGGGGCGATTTTAAGGCCCAGTCTGTGGATACATTCGAACATCGGCTTTACATACATAAGTTGCAGCACCACGAATACTATGTGACTACTAAACCTTAACAATATCAGTGTACCACGTAAATCTGCCTGCATTCACTTGGCTTTTCACTTGCTTCTTATGCTTCCGACTTTAAAGTTAAAAATAGGGATTTCAAAGGCATAAGCCTATTTTCCTCAAATAAACTGAACTGGATAAAAAATTTCGCTAATATTGATGTCACTTTTATCTCTGGATGCAATCTCGCTTATCATTTGAAAGGCCAGATGAAAATAGATGAGATTTCAGTGACGGAAATAACTTCTTTTTTAATAAACTATTAACTTGAAATGCAAAAATTCGCCTTAAATGATGTGCTTGGTTCAATTTCCCTGCTTTGGTTAAGAAGAGTGTGTTCATTATAAGACTTATCCCGCGTATGCTGCCGTCTGCTGTCGGTGTTCTTTGTCTTCCTAAATCACTTTATTCGAGGCAATAATAACTGCCTTTAAAGGCTTTAGTTCAAGATTTTTTAACATTGGGAAACTACTTTCTTGATTGAAGTCTGGATCTGAAAATTATATACCTAAATTTGTTACAAATAAAATGAACTATAAATAATTCACATCAGTCCGGACTATTTCCTATGAAGTTTTTTTGCCACATGTGCGGGCTTAGCTTCTGCCATAACTTGGCAAGGCAATGATCGGTTTTACCAGTTCTCGCGGGATATCTGACGGCAAAAAGATATAAATCGAGAAAAGGAGACCTGATTTGCCAACATATCAATCATGCAGTTTTATGTAAACACATTTATTAGCTTGAACTTTTTTATTTGCATCCCGACTACTGTGTATGGGTAAAGTGGTATAGTGAACTTTGAAAACGGTATTTTCAGGATACATCTTATACACTCGTTCAACAATATTCGCCAGCTGGACCGAAGGCACTTTTAGGTAACTGCTACAAGCAAGAAAGAACAGAGAACTTTATGAAGAATTTTTGGAATGTAACCTGAGATAATTTTTATTAATTTACATCATCAGAATCAACGTAGTCAGGATGTGGAATAAAATCAAAAGCGTTTGACAGCATAAGTCACTTGAACGATTTGTTTGAAAATTCTTCACGCGATAAGTCATACGCACGCCATTCCCGCGAAATGTCGTTGGTGGAAAAGCGCCGGGCAAATGTTATTAAAAATCTGCAGATTTTGAAGGATATGGGAGGTTTGAATCGCGAATAAGTCAACTCTCATTTTCAGTGCTTTCGGAGCGAGACGAACTTGAAGCATTGAAAAAATACAACATTAAGGATGTAGGTTATAGCATGTTAAAATTCACTATTTATTACCCGATCATCTCATTAGAACATTAAATTGTGAACAGGGGTTGACCAGTTAATGGTCTAGTTAGGCAGTGCGCGCGTTCGTGGCGCCACATATGCATGCACTGCCAACTAACATATGTTTAATTGCTACGGCTTAAGGATTTGTGCGGCCAAGCCCCGCAGTTAAATTTATTAACTGCTTATCATTTATCCTTAAGGATCTTTTTTAATTTATATCCCAACCATCCATATTAACCGTGTTTTCTCTGATATATTTTCAGAACTCGTTCATTTTAGCCAAATTCATGAATTAGTGTGCTCCAAGTAACTATTTGACTATTTTAATGGGTTTCTGGCCTATGTAATAACCATATAATCTTTGAAAAGTGTTTTTTTATAATGGATTAATAAAAATGTGTGGAAGGTTGCTTTGTAGTTTCACAGGCGATGCAGATTGATCCATCTATCTTAATCATTTTAGGGAATGGAAACCCACTGCCTAAACCAATTATCTTTAGTTCAAGGACAATTTTCCTTACAGCTTAAGTTATGGAGATCCTGGCTTGTTTTTGTATACAGAAACATTGCCGTTGGAACGATGTTTTAGTCAGAAAACCAAAGACTCATCTTTGGGAGTAAGATTATAGAACGCTAAGGTTATTTGTTCACATCTTCAAGTGCTGTTTGCTAGATAAACACACTGAGCTAAAACCTAAATTTGCTATTAAATTGGCAGTTGATACGGTTGGGGTTAGTGGAAATTTAGTTGCTTCTATACAAGCACATGGAAAACCTTAGATATTACTTCGTATATTATCCAATAACATTAGTACTTAGGTCAGAAAACCTTCCTTTGGGCAAATTATTTCTTGACAGTCAACTTGTACATAAGTTCAATGTTTGAGTTTTAACCTTTCTTATTTAATTAACAGTTTACCTTTTGACTTCTCTGACTGCGTCGCATTACTTTTAGTGTTTTCTGTGCAAGCATCCGCCGGTAACACCCTCTTATATTGTTATTATTTAACGTCAGTGCTCACACCTTTTTAAGCCAAGAAGAATTGGATAATAGAGCTTCCATATTTAAAGCGGTCTCCCTGGTTCCAAAGGATCTGCGTCTCTATCTGTCTACCCATCTGACCTAACTGTGTTTTTGATTTAAGAAGTTAACTTCCCGCAGACTCATTCATTTTGTGCCTATTCATGAACTATCGCCCACGTAGCTATTCGACTTCTTCACTGTCGGTGTAGCTTAGAGAACGTGACAAGGATTGCTGTTCCTCCTCCAGTCCAGTCGGTTCTGGGTGAGGCCCTTTTAGTTTGCATGGTTGATGTGCAGTTGCATCCGGGTTTCCTCCTACTCCAGGGGGGGGGGGCTGCGGAACAGGGAGGTAGGGAGATGCAATTCAAGTCCACTCTTACTATAATCCTACGCAAGTCACCGTCCCTGCGTTACTCTGCTGTGGAGTATACGCCTTAAATCATCGAAAACGACGTTCGAACTGTAGGTTGTATCCAAGATAATATCCATAACACATTTGATGAAAACCGTTTTACAGGAGGTGGATTTGTATGTTCACAGATGATTTAGATGTATCTTGATTACTTTAGGTAATAAGTCATCAGTTCAAGAACAACTCTCCTGGCAATTACTTTTACGTAGATTCTGACCTGTCTTTGTCAATTTTTTTGAAAACTTTGCAGTGGCAAAAATGCTCCCTGCGTCGAAAAAAGAGTCAGCTTTGGGAATGAAGTTTTTAGTTTGGAGCCGCAAGTTTCGCTTGAACGCAAAACGGATTTGACAGAAACTTTGCGTGGTTGAATTACCGGCAGTTGATAAAGACAGCTTTGCTGGGAATTTTACTGTCATCTGTACAAGCACATGGGAGACCCAAGAATTTACTTTATACACTCTAGTTTCGTATACTTAAATGACATATAAGTTCCATGTTGTTCTAGCTAAGTATGCGCATATCTGCGTAGAATCAACACATAGATAACGAGATATTTGGATATGTTGTCTTGGCCATAGTGCATTCCAGATTTCACGATCCACTGCTTGACTGTCACTTTCTTGGTAAAAATATCGTGCTGTTTGCACGAGATATTGGGTTTCTTTAAAATTTTGGGTAATCTTGTATGAAATAAAAGGCCGCTGTTTGCGCCTCTTGCAATTTATCGTCGAAGACTCCATTATACCATCGCATTAGTGCATGCGATCGAGAATTTTAATGCCGAGCTATGTGGAATATTCATTTACTCTCAGGTTGCCGAAAAAGGAAACAAATTTTCTACCCCTACGATAAATATTTTCCGCTGCGCCGTGCCATATTAAAGATTAGGACATGCTTTCATGTTTATAAGAAACCTGGAGTTCTAATTGGTTGTGTTCTAAACACTTTCTTCTACCCGAACTATTTTCTGGCAGAGTTTTAGTTTCGACCATGAATATTTTTTTCTATCACGTTCCTTAGCAGCTGTAATTCGCTATCCAAAATATGCTGTGGGATCAATGACTCATGATTTTATTTTCTGACGCCAGTGGATTTGACCGGCGCATTCACGTTTTCACTTAAAGTTGTCCTCGTAACATACTAATGATATGCCATATTAATTTTGTTTTACAGGAAAAAACACTGGCCATGGAAAGACGTGCGCTTAAGCGCTATATGAAGAAACACAACGTACATCAATCAACTCATGTTTCATATCTACATTTGTTTTAGACTTTCAAGTCTACACGGCCAACTCGCCGTGTAAGGAATTATTGGATTTTTAATCTTCGTTTTTTACGATAGCGTCGTAGCCGGCGACTTTTTTCTCAACATGACTCTGGATCAAGTGAAAGTGACTGGGCTAGCAGTGGTGATGAGTGGCAGCCATCACAATCTACACCATCACGTGTATCACTCAAAGCCAAAATTCGAACGTTGTCACAAGCTGCCTCGCGAAATGTGTCGGCCAGAACCTCAAATAAGGCAAACCATTCGTCTTTCACCGTTAAAACTTCAAATGCTGGGGCATTGATGGAGGCAGAAACTTCAGGTTTGCGTCTTTTTAAGATATCGATTTTGATAGGGCGGCAATATCCCAAACGTCAGATACCACTACCTGACTATAAGGAGCCTTCGGGTGATCCTGAAGACGACCGATACTTGTGTGAGTGGTACTTATTGGTCTAAATCTTTAAAAATATATGCATTTTTATACGTTCGCTTGTAAGGGTCATTTTACTTAAAAAACTGCAAACGGTCTATATGTGGTATTTAACTTTATTGTTTTGTAGATAGAATTTTCTGAGCACATCAAAATTGCATTTCAATGTATTACAAGAGACATGTTGGAGTGGATAAGACTGAGTTCCCGATAATCTGGGCAAGGTGATAAAGGGCTTGTGAACAAAGTTTGGAATTACAGTATTGCAGTATTTTTGATTTATTAATTAGACAATCACTTGTCCTCCATAAGGACCTATTGAAGAGAGGTTGAATTGACACCCTCAAAAACTTTCAAAGAATACCTGATTCCTCTCCAGTTAAATGGGAAATATGCAAATATAAAACTGGTCAAATCTTCTCCTATACCAGCTGCTTTTCATTTTAAATCCTTGAACGTTCGACCAATATCGAAAATTTTGTGGCAGTCATTTAGTAAAGACTGAGGCATTTGTGTGCGTGGGTTTAACTTAACCTGGAGAAAAGTTTTGTAAGGTAAAGCACCTGGTCGTTATTGCGGGTGAAATCGTGTCGTTTATTTGCCTGAATTGTCTGCTTGTCGCTTTTTGGTTTAGTAATTTATCTTACATTCCTTCGATTTTACGAGCTCCTGTGATTGGTTCCAAAGCTTCGGATTGACGCTAAGTAATGAGTGCGTATATACTATCATGCCATGATTTTTTACGACTTATTTTCCGGAAGTGGCCTGAAATTACTGTTTATTACAGTGCGGACTTTTGGGTTTGGCAGTAAACAGACCCCTCTCCAGCTGACCTCATTTCTATCGCTCATTTTAATTTTCCGTTTGCGACGATGATCTAAAACAAATCTCGTTAGGTCAGTAAAACTTCTTTAGTGTCAAGTATCATATTTTTGCTATGCTATTTCGATTTTAAACTCTGAGATGATCCGTCTTATTAAGCACATTTAGTTTTTTTTTTAGCGGTTGCAATGCAGATAAATCAAAATGAGGTAATTATGCGACTCGGTTTTGCACACAGTTGTCGTTAGAGCTAGCTCTTATTCGTTTCGATCCTGATGTGATGGTTATGTCACAACATACTGATTTTTTGCTGCCGATATTTAATTTAATTTATTTATTTATTGCCAGTTTACAGGCAAGGACAAATGGGATATACGGTAGGGGGTCAAGCTGACAGTGAAAAAAACTCCTGATCGTTCATTAAAGTATTTTCAGGCGAAAAAACTGCAGCTTGTTGAACAGATTAAAGTTTAGGACAGGGAAGTGTTGACACAGGTGCACGGTGTAGTACTTCTCCTTTCGGTGTTGTGGATCTGGTCTTATGTACTAGCAGAAAGTATGCCGGCGAGCAGCTGCTCACTGTAGACTGAGGAATAACCCGATTACAGACTGCAGAGCCGGCAATTTTGCCTCCAGCATGAAGTCCGGCATAGGATTCAGAGTCCGTGGACGCCCTCAGAACGGAAGAGAGCTTCCAGAGAACCAGCACCCAAAATTCGTGGAAGGTGTCCTGAATGTAGAAAACTAGTGACTGCTCTCGTAAACAAAGTATAGTTTTGCTGAATTTTAATACTTCTGGGTAGTTTATTCCAGATTGCTATAGCGTTTACCGAAAAAAACTAACGGTATTTAACGGTGCGTGCCAAAGGAAGAAATAAGAATTCATCTCTATGGTTGGTGCGCTGACAGTGGTCGAGCTGCCTCAGGAATGTAAGGGGGTTAAAGGTAAAACCGTTTAAAAGTTTGAACAGTAAAAATAGTCCCTTCTGTAATCTTCGAAGCCACAACGGATCGAGGCTTGTAAGCTCACAGCGTTGTTGGTAGGACAGGTTTCTGTGCTCTGAAGTAAAAACTCTTTTAGTAAAGAAGTGCTGGACTGATTCTATCTTCCTCCGTTCACTCGCGTGCAGAAGGCTCAATAGAAACGAGCAGTATTCCAGACTAGGTCTGACATACATTTATAAAGGCTGGTCCTAATATTGAGGGTTTTAAAATTTCTGAGAATAAACCCAGTGGTTTGGCGTGCTTTCGAGACGATCAGGGCGCAGTGCTCTGACAGATTAAGACTACTAGAATATGATATGCCCAGATCCTTTATAACCCCGGGCACATTTAAGTCATGACCGTCTATGCTTAGATGAGGCTGATGGTTGTCACGACTAACCATAACGGAGCAATTGGGCCAAGAGAGCGAAAGGCGCCATGTGCGACACCACTGAGCGAAGGCTTGAAGATCCTTTTTTAAGAGCTCAAGCACGATGTGGCGATCGACCGGTTTATAATGATAGACAACTTTTAAATCATCAGCGTACATAAAGGGCCTACCATACTGAAAACAATCAGGAACATCGTTCATAAAAAGGCAAAATAGAAGCGGGCCGAGTACGCTACCCTGAATAACTCCACTCCTTACTTGCGTGGGGTTGGAGATAACATCGGAAATTTTTACCCGTTGTGCGCGATCATTCAAATAGGAGGATATTAAGTTCAGAAGCTTGTTACCTATGCCGAAGTAGGTAAGTTTCAGCAGGAGGAGATCGTGGTCGACACGATCAAAAGCCTTCGTGAAGTCGAAATAAACGGTGTAAATTGCAAAACCACTATCTCTAGATTGTAGCACATGATCAAAGTAAGAGAACTGGCAGGTGCCACAAGATCTTTTTTTCGAGAAACCCATGCTGAGCCGCATTAAGTAGGTTGTTCTCTGTTAGGTGACGCATAAACTTGTCTTTAATCAAGGTCTCTAATATCTTCGAGGCTGCTGGCAGTGTATTTATTGGCCTAAAGTCGTCAAATGACGTGGTTCGGCCGTGTTTGGGTATAGGCAAAATGTGCGATTCCTTCCATAAAATAGAGAAGGTTTCACTTTCAAGAGCAAGATTGAATATCTTATACAGAAGTGACGGAATAATATCATTTGCATCCGCCTTTAGAACGCTGACCGGGACGCCATCTGGTCCAGGACTGTAAGATTGGCGAGAACGCCGGATGGCTACGGTTACGTCCCAGAGGGTAAAAGTTATGTTTTCGAGGACGTTACCGGTCCAAACCCGGATGTTTGGAAAGGGGGCGACCGAATGTTCACTGAAAGTTCTAGACAAGAAAGCATTGAAGCTATCAGCCGTCAACTTAGCGTCAGCTATAGGGTTTCCAAAAGCGTCTCGAAGTACAGGGTACTGAGTTTTTCTCTGCGCTTTTACTGTCCGCAAAAAGAGTTTTGCAACATTGTACGAAGGGTTTTCGGCAAAGTTAACCTCTTCAGCTAGTCGCTTTTCGTCAGAGAGCCTCTTAGCCTGTTCAATTTTTTGCTGGATCAATGGCAGGACGGAAGTGTCATTTAGTCGATGAAAACGACGCGAGAGTCTACGCAATCTACGGCGGAAAGATAAAGGGAGGTAGACTTCATCTTTGACATTAACTATTTTCTTACGAGGAACAAAACGAGAAATGAGTGGACCTAGAACTTGGTAGAATGTATCAGTACAAACATTCACATCCAAACATAGAAAGAAGTTAGTCCAATCGTGGGAATTAAGAGGTGTTAGTAATTCCCCAATATTTGCTGATTGGAAATCGTGGAAAAAGCTATATTTTTTAGAAAACGTTTCATCAGCCTCGATTTCTAGTGAAGAAAGAACTATAGCATGGTCTGAACTCCCAAGTGGGTCTAAAGGTGAAACTGACAATGGCTGACAACCTCTGCAGAAGATAAGATCAAGTATGTTTGATCCTCGGGTGGGAAAATCAACTACCTGATCCCACATGCCAGTATCTATGGCCTCAAAGCAGAGTTTTCGAACTCTGCAGGACCGGAAGGTGGAAACCAATGACTTTCAGGGAGATTGAAGTCACCTGCAATCAAGCAGTACTTCAGATTTAGGTCAACTGCGGCATGAAATGCCTGTGAGAGACGAAGATCGTAATCCTCGCTTGCGTTTGGGGGGCGATAGACACAACCGACGAGTAAAGAGTAGTTATCTTTTAGAACTATTCGGAGCCAACAACTCTCTTCTACCGCGGTAAATTGTCGATAATCCAACGGCAGAAAGGTAAGTGGCTGCTATATATAGATACAGCTTCCTCCGCCACGGCCCTCGTGTCGATCGTTACGAATATAGTCGTACCCTTGAATATTGAGTTCAGAGTTGGATACACAGGGTGTTGCCCAAGTCTCTGTAACTATTACAATGTCGGGGCGGTAGATGAAAACCAGAGTCTGGAGGAAAGGCATCTTATTAAGCAGAGATCTGGCATTTAATACGAATAATTTAAGCGCGCACGTTTTTGGTTTCTGAGAAGGGACAGTTAGGCTGTCAGAGTGAATGCCTACGGCCAAAGAAATGCTCTTTTCACTTGAACTATTTGTCCGTTTCTTATTTGGAGATGTGCCTCGCCATTGGTCCTTCGTGTTTCCAGTTCTATTATTAACTCTCGCATTTTTATTCGCTCCTTCAGTCCGTATTCCGGTTGAAAAAAACTTCAGAATGCAGGCCCCGTAGGGTTGCTTTTCTCTGTAGCAGGAGCTGTGCCCGTGCTTCGTTTTCCAAGATGATTTTAAGAGGTCTTGGTCGAGAATTTGATTCGGGTGCTGACAGAGCTTTCCCTATTCTATATGCCTTGACAATGTGGATGGACTCGCCGTTCGTTAGCATCGTTTTTGCATACAATTGAAGGAGATCCAAGTCATGTTTAACTCGCTCCTTTGGAATACTTGAAGCTGACTCCGGGACCTCTTTAATGACTACATTATGTTTTCGACTCAAACGAGGGCCCGTTTGTAACTCAGATCTTTCAGCTGAGTGAGTACTGGTAACCAATTCACTTGGCCCGGTAGGTCCACATGAACCGGGTGTTGGGCAGACTAGAGCCAAAACCCTGCACGACTTGTTCTTCTTATACCTTTTTTTCTTTGGTTTTACAAACTCACCAACCTCTTCAACATCGCATGTTGGTGCAACGTCTATCAGCGATATAGCGATGTGCGGTAAAGCGAGATTATTACTGATGCTCCCCGAACTAGGTATTGGTGGAGTGGAGCAAGGAAGTAGCGAAAACTCTGGTTTACCGGGTTCGGAAAATGCAATAGGTTTAATGTTAGTAGTAGGTAAACTTGAAGAGGCTATATTTGCATACGAATTTTGCTTTGTGGTTGGTTTTTTACGGACAGGAGCTTTTTTTACTGGTGGGCAAGATATAGATTTTTTTAAGTTATCTATTTTGTTGTCTTAGATTGCTTAGTTCCTTCTGCATCCCTGAGAATTTTTGCTGGAGGTTGAAACACCCCATACAAGTTTCGTCTTCGTAAGCTACATTAGTTAAGCTTACTAGACTTTTAGCCCGTTTAGCGGGAGGTGAACAAATAGAAGAATAACGATAGTTACAACCATCTTCTGCTTGTCCATTAACTTGCTTAAGAAGATCCCCTGCCAATATGACCGAATGGTTAGAGGCGCCGATAGACGTTCCTAAGAAATTTTGTGGTGTATATTCAAAACTAGGTCGTGGACCAGTTTTGATGACAATAAACTTAAGGAACTTGAGTTTTGCATACTTATGGGGGGTACAGAGCAAATGAAATTAATGTAAGAACCACCACAAAGTTAACAGACAGTCGGTATGGATATATAGACAATTATAATATTAAAGTTAAAATGTAAGGACTCAGCCTATAATTTGATCCCCTTCCGCGATTGATAGCAATTGCAGGGAGCACACAGCCGGCGTGAGTTTCCGAAATGAACAAATATGAGCCAGATGTCAATTTACTTCTTCCGTTTCAAAAGTTAGCAAGTAAATTTTCGATGATTTTAACCCAACGCTCACCTTTTAATCTATCGTTGGCATGCGAAAGGCTTGTAAGTATAATGTAATCCTCTATTTTTAAATTAACAGTTGATATTTAGGTTGATATTTGTGTCGCTTAAGTAATTCAATATTAAAATTCACACAAATCTGTTGTGACCTGGTCAAATTCTCCGACTTCCAGCACGCCCTCATCAAACAGTTCACTTAGTTTCCGGCTGCTTGAGTTGCATGGCGGGTGTGTATGCACCTTCAACTATTTAAGTTGGCTTTTTAGAATGCCTCAACTCATGTTACAGATAAGACAAACTTAAAGCCCTATTAAGTTCTTTATTTTTAAATCTAACGATGCTCGATCGCGCTGATTTATCTTTACCTCGACATATAAATTCTTCGACTACCGTATTCACGTAGGTCTATGGTGCTTTTTCAACTTTTCTCCAGTTTGGCGCATGCTTTTTCTCTTTGAATGTCATTTTTCGTGGCATGTCTGTCCTGCTAGTACAAGACCGCCTTCTGTAATCTTGACCAAACTTGAGTTGGTGGAGATACGGTTTAAATCACGAGGATCGTTTACCTTATTTTTTTACCCAACTGACTAATGAAATTACATGTTTATTGCAGTACGAATGGCGCAGGTATACGTTTTACCTAGAAACTTGAAAAACAAAATATTTTCTGTTATTTGTTTTTGGATGACAAGGGTGGATGGCAGCATACGCTAGTAATGCATTTTCCACGAAGGCCGTTCCACTTATCATAATTTTTAATATTCCGCTTATGATTCTATTGTTCATAAAATTATTTTCATTTCATTCTGCTGCCATACTATTGGGTACGTTTGTACTTTCTTGGTGTATCGATAACATTTTTGAATGCCTCCCTATGCTCATCGCTAATAAAGGAAACAAATTATTGCTTGATTTTTGCATGAATTTACATACTGATAAACATTCATACATGAAAAATAGGAAGCATTGTGTCCGACTCTTCAATTTTGGCACTCTGTGTTCAGTTCTGATCAATTTCAAGACTTCTTTCCCTAAATAGTAAAGGGAAATTTATCGACTGCCATAGTCAGGTTACTTGATCATCCGACATCTTAGTAGACATTTGTAAAAACGATTGGGTAAGGATGGCTTGCAAGACCGGCTAATTAGGAATCCGAAAATGGAACGTCATGCCAACTTAACATAGATGGCCTTGCAATAAATTTCGGGAAGGGTAAATATTTCCGTGGTTTAACCCTTACACTAACCCTAACATAAAACTAAACTGCTAAATACATCTTAATTATAACCCTACCCTTAACATTAACCTTACATTTAACACGGCCCCAAACCTTAACTCTTAATATAATCCTAACCCTAATCGTAAATCTGAAATTATCCCTTACCTTAAGCCTAAGCCTGCACTCAGCACTATCCGTCACCTCAATCCCTAACATAAATTCCAGGAATTGGGTGCAAAGCCGTATGCATTGCGGTTGGTTCCTATTCTCGTCTCCTAATTATGCAGCCATGCATGTCACCCTTAATCAAAGATGGTTAATGCCCGAGCAACCCGATCTAATAATAAAAATGTCTAAATTTGAAGTACACCTCCACTTCTTCAAAAAGCTCTTGAGGCAAGCTAAGCGAAAAACCCGCGATTGACTCTTAATTTATGTTTGCTATCTTAAGTTATTTATTTGAAAGTTGAGTTTGTCGTAGACAATGCCCTTTTATGAGCTGTCCCTCATATCTTCTCTAATATTAGACCAATCATACTAACGTGGACTCTACCATTGTTCCGCGATATCATGGTTTTCATTTTTTTGTTTTCCGTAAGTTTGCCCGATATAATCACCCGTTCTGAAAAAGAGTTTGACTTTCTGGAATGCGCGAATCTGGCGTGTAGCGTTCGTTCTAACCATCTTTATTAGTAGTGCCAAATATTTTCAAAGTGGAAAATCTTTCCAAGCCTGAAGTAACAAATATTCGCCCCATATGTCGCATGAATCGTGTTCCTGCTATGCCTTCTTATTGTCCCCGGGTTGTAAGTCCTTTGGTGTGCTGCATGTGGTCAACTCAGAAACATTATTACTCTATGCATCTGACCACGATTCCAGCGCGTGCGGCTCTACGTCATCCAAGCCCTCGTTTTTCATACACTATACCCCATATAATGGCTGACCACAGTGAAAAACTTAGCACCGATTTATTGGCTGATCGAATTACCTGGTTTAACAATGGAGATTCGAACGTATCGGCGAAGTAAACAAATCAAATGGCCGTTGGTTTTTGTTAATTATGGCGGGATTAAAGAATGCATCTCTGAGTGAATCTTTGCTCCGTACATCGACGACCTTCACGGAATCCGGCTTGGTTGGGTCTGGTTGTTGTCATGTACAGTCTGAAATCATATGCAAAGGACGATACCGAAGATGCTCGCAGCAAATTTGATGAGGCTTATGCCATGCTAGTTCTCTTATCTTTTCTTATCTCTTTTCGTTAGGACATATAAATGGACGCCTGCGCACCAGTTATGAAGACCGACCTCGGCTCTCCATGCTTGTTCAGATTACTTCATGGAACTGAGGCACCAGTATCAGTACAAGACTTCTTGATTTAGGTTATCAAAATCGCTTTACATTTGTCTTTTGCAACTCCTCCTCTGGCCGGCACAATTACAGAGGAAATTAAAATATGAGGTGTTGACAGGGTTTAAACGTGTCTAATCGTTAATATTGATCGTATGCACGCCGCCCATATGGCGAGGTCAGCGTGTAGAGGTCATTGGAAATGAGGGAAGGGTGAGAGGTAGGGTCAAGTATGGGGATTGAACATCAGTGTGAAGTGCGCGGAGTGGACGACTGTCATCAGAAGTGGAGTCGTCGTTGGAACACCTCTTGAATTGGTCGTTGGCCACAGAAGAGTGGCCGCCTTTACGAGCATCCTGAAAGCGCAGTGCTTGGTTTGTTAGCCGTATGACCACTGCCTCGGATTTTTCAAGCACTCGTAGGTGTATGCCTTTAGAGAAGTTGGCTAGTGTTTGCTAGACAACCTGAAAGGTTTCTTTTGGGGGGGGGGGGAGAGGGGAGTATACCGTCGTATCCGGATGTCGTGTTTTTGTGCCGTCCTAGTATTGTATCGGTGGTTTTTTCTTTAGAGTGATGGCACTCCTCTTCCGAGAAGAGCGAGGGCGTGGTGGATTGAGACTCGATGTTGAAGGACGCTTCTATAACTGGATCCAGGAAAGTGCTTAATTCGCTTGATGTTGCATCATACCGCAGTACTTAGTACAGTGTTATGAAAAATGTTTTAAAAGGTCAAAATCAAGGCAATCTAAACGACACCATTTGTACCCTTAATATGAAAGTCCTTGGTTCTGATAGTATTGATGCTAATGTTGATATAGGAAAATTTTCATTTTTCAGTATGAGACGAGATGCTTCAAAGAAACGTTTTACCGTACGAATAGTTTATCATTCAAACGTTGAGGTTTCACTAGCCTGTGCCGAGGAAACCTAAATTTCCTCATGAGCGCTCCAAGCGAACTGTATCAATTGCCGAGAGGTCTATTGGCAATAACAGGCAGCAAGCACATGCCAATATACGATGTTATATGTCATTTACACATATCTATCGGACCGGAAGTTTTCCATACGTTACATTTTTGCTAGAAACGCCCATGTCAAGTTATGTGTTTGATTGAGTGTTTACTATTTAGCTAGTGCAACTTAACAAATTCTGACACGGTGGGGAATAAGTTAGATTTATTAAAGTATCAAATTACTCCAAACATAGTCTTGTACACTTTTGTTAACTTTAGTTAGCTGTCGTTCCTTTCGTCAACATTTCAACCTTTTGGAATCGTATAGTTTGTAAATCAGATTTTTTTGGAATCGACAGTTCGACCGTTGTAGTCTGGTGATGTGCACCACCGTATGCTCCACAGAATGGGCGGTGCAGGGACGACGACTTGCGCGTGAATTACTTTAAGTTATTTATACTTGAAATGAAGCCACCACACTCTCTCCTCCTCCCTAACATGGCCCGGTGTCATGACAGAGTCAAGAAAACCGGAGACGGGAGAAGGCGCAGGTGGTTGGCGCGGCCGCCACACCTGACACATACGCTAGTTCGACCGTCGTATTCGACGATTTCTACCGTATTCTGTGCAGGGATGGTAACTCGCGAAGGTTATAGTGAAAGAAGACATGCGCTGCATCTACTTCACTCTCTATTCCTCTCCACTTTGGGTCGGGTGTCAAGCGACAGTCAAGGAGATCGTAGAAGAGGGAGGGTGCAGGCACACGCACTGTGGGCCAAAACCGAACAAGAACACGGCAAAACAAAAGAGGGGTGGCGCGGATCCCAACTGAATGGGAGTACCATAAAGGCCACATTAAGAAAAAGCCATTGCAGTCTGACTCTCAGGCCGCCAGTCGTCCATGGTGCACAAATGCACGCACTAGGATGACCACGTGGTCCGAGTTTACCGTCAGTTTGCAACCTTCCAAGCCATGGCTTTTAGCGCACCGTTATAGTTTCAAGCGCGTCATATTGTTTATAGTGAGGAAAATGCGCTGAGCCGTTGACCTCACTCTCTCCCCCACCCCCACAATCAGACCACCGTCCGAGTCGGTCAGTTATCTGATGTGGGAGTGGGCACATTGGCTGACGGGTCGGCATACCAGTCTTTGCGCGCCACAGCACAACCTGGCCGCCATTGCACCCACACACCAGGAGATATGGAGGAGCCATTGTCGTCTGACTCCCAGTCCACTGGTCAGCCACTGGGCTGATGGCGTGGTGTGGTGTAAGCGTCAGATTGGTAGCCTTCCAAGCTGCGGTTTTTAGGAAACCGTGAGATTATCGGGTACATGATGATTGTTAGGGTGTTGTGCGTAGGAAGTGTGCGTTGGTTTAGCTGACGATTTAGCGCAGGTTATCGTGTGATCGTGTGCATGTGATCTAAAAGGCTTATGTGGTGTGTGAAGGTGCGGGAGCAGTGAGAGCATTGGAGGTGGGCGCGGCGACTGTATGTCGGAGCCCCAAGCACTGGTTCACTAGTGAAGAAGAAGAAGGTTGTTCGTTCACCGGAATCATGGCTTATTCGTCTGAGCTTTTGAACTCTTACTGGAGTCCATTAACGAGTACCATTTATAGGGGAGGGGGCAGGGGCAAATCAGACACCAGTGGCGCCAGGCCAGAGGTGACTACGCAGGGCTCTGTATGCCGGCACCAGATCGATAAATCGATTGACCGAGTTCTCATTGGAGGCCCATGCTTCAATCGATTCTCGGCTTGTCTTGCATCTGGCGTGGGCGATGATCTTCGTGGCTGCGAAGTTAAACTCGTGACCCGTTTCGTAGGTGTGGGCAGCCACTTGCGATAAACCGTTACCCCGTCTCACAGCAAGCTTATGCTCGTGTATGCGCAATCCAAGCCTACGTCCTATCTGTCCTGTGTGGTTACAGGAACAGTTTTGGCACGGGATGCGATACAATACCCCTGACTGCTCATTAGGATTTAATTTGTACTTGATTCTCGTGACCTTACTGCGCAAGTCCCGCAAGACTGCGCTCGGTCGCTTCTGACACGTTCTTTATGTATGGCATCGCATGCCATACCGTAGGGGTTGCTTCTGGTTGGGTTCTCCGCGGGCGAACACGTAGGCATCGACTTATGAACGCCTTCAGGTAGCCGTTCCGCATAAACTGGTCGCAGAGGTAACGGGCCTCACGTGCTTTTTCCGCCGGGTTGCTGCAATGTGTCTGGATGCGTTTGAACAGTGTTCTCACACAACTTCGTTTGTGAAACACCAGATGGTTGCTGTGAAAATGCAGAAGCTGCGTGGTGTTCGTCACTTTCCTGTAGACAGCGGTTTCTATTTCGCCACTGGGACGTCGCCTGACGAGTACATCAAGGAAGGGGAGCTGCTGCTCTTTTTCTTCTACCCTCGTGAATTGTATATCTGGGAAGATCGAGTTAAGGTGATCATGGAAATGCTGCAGCATGTTCCTCGTCACGATAAAAATTTGACAAAATTTGAATAGCTTAATAAGGTGTTCAATTTTGAGAGAACTCTGGGTTTCGTCTATGACTTTTCAAGTTTCCTGCGCAGGACTTATTGTACTAAACTTGGCGGGATGGACGCGAATAAGGACGTCACGTCAAAAGAGACCGTCACTTCAATTTATCGATCTGGCGCCGGCATATAGAGCCCTGCGTAGTCACCTCCGGACTGGCACCCCTGGTTTCTGATTGGCCCGTGCCCCCCTATAAATGTTACGTGTTTATGTTGCTGTGTTATCTCTAAAGATGGAATCCAGTAAGAGTTTGAAAGCTCAGACGAATAAAGCCATGATTCCGGTGAACGAACAACCTTCTTCTTCTTCTTCTTCTTCTTCTTCTTCTTCTTCTTCTTCTTCTTCTTCTTCTTCTTCACTCATGCACTCACCAGGAATGCGGACATTCGCCTCCATTCCTGGCTCACCAGTTTCCGTGCGAAAGATTCACAGGGGACCGACCAGGCCGATATTTGAGTTGAAGTTGCGGGCGCAATGTGGGCAGGAGAAATACAGAGGGGCTGACGGTTGTCGATCTTGAGAGTGGTTGTGGTACTGGCGGTGAGATTGGCAAGAGCGGAGGGTATGCATGGGGTATCGGTGTTGTTGTTGTTGTCTTGGATGCGCATTTGACCGAATAGGCCCATGCGGTGAGTAAAGCTCGACGGCAGTGAATTCGACGATCTCTGCTGTGGTTTGGTGCTCCAAGCACTGTCTCACCAGTCTCTGTGCGATGGATTCATAAGTGACCTATCAGGCCGATGCGTGAGGTGATTGTGCGGTCGAAATGAGGATATTTGAGGACCGAGCCCCCATCACTGGTAATGGTTGTGGCGATGGTGGAGTTAATAGGGGAGGAGTATTGCGATGTGGTCGCTATTATGGTAGGAGGGGGAAAATTGGTGCCATGATTGACCAGTGGAATCGAGGATCAGAAGCAGGGTTGGCTAAAATTGACGCAGAGGTGTAAGTTATTCGATTGTTTTTGCATTGTGTCCATAGATGTCCGATCAGGCCAATTCGCGCGCTGTAGGTGCGTTGACAGTACGGGCATGTTGAAAGAGCTTGAGCATTGGCGGTGTATGTCCGAGACGCTGATGCTTTTGGTGCCGACCTTTTGGCCTTGGCTGTGGCGATCCGTTTGGCTTTATAGATTGCTGTCCCTGTCTTCCTCTAGGTCGTTTGTTTCCGAGCAAGATCCTCCCAGTTTGCCGGGTTGATCTGCAGTTGCTTCAGAGAGGTTTTCAGAGTTTCCTTGTAGCGTCGTTCTTGACCTCCTCGTCGACGAGAACTCGTGGCGACATCTCCCTAGAAGAGGCGTTTGGGTAGTCTTTCATCGTCCATCCTCACAAGGTGGCCGCTCCAGCGCAGTTGCAGTTGGTTCAGCTGTGCGTAGATGCTGAGGAGGCCTGTGTGTTCTAGCATTTCTGTGTCCGGGATCCTGTTTGCCATCATAGCTTTCGTATTCTGCAGAGTCAGCTGAAGTGGTTAAGCTTCCACGCCTGCATTTGGTACACCGTCCAGGTCTCTGCTCTAACAACAGGGTCGGCATGATGACAATTTGTACATATTAAGTTTGTTGCTGAGGTGTATAAACTACGTTCTGCATGCGTCCGAAGGCTTGGCTGGCTTTGGCGATCCGGTGTGCGACCTCATCGTTGATTTTGGTGCTGTGTGAGAGGTTGCTGCCCAGGTAGATGAATATATCCACGGATTTCAGTTGGGCGCCGTCTATATTGATGCGAGCTGCGTTGTAGGTGGTATTGGGCAGCGGCTGATACATGAACACCGTTATCTCCGTGTTGATTCGCAGTTCGAATTTGTCGCAAGCGGCTGCGAAGAGTTCCAAGCTCCTTTGCATGTCCACTGCTGTGGTCGCATTGAGTTCAAAGTCGTCAGCGAAGATAAGTTCGTATACGGTGGCTGTGGATGAACGCGTGTGAAAATGCATCCGCTGTTGATTTAGGAGTTGACCATCCATCCAGTAGGGGATGCGGATTCCGGGGCATTCGTCACAGTAGGCTACCATTAGCATGGCAGAGAACATGATACTGAGGACGGCAGGCGCGAGGACGCAGTCCTGCGTCACTCTGTTAGTCACTGCGAAGGCCTCAGAGACGGCTTCTTTGTACGTTACGTGTGCCATCGTGGAGTTAACGCTCCATGTGAGTGAATCGCTGAGACAGTCGAATTTCTGCATGATCTTCCACAGTCTTTCGCCATTCACCGTGTCAAAGGTTTTCTTCAGATCCACGTAGGTAGAGTAGAGGTGCGTTTGCGTCTCCTGAAATTGCTCCTGCAGCTGGCGCGCGGTGAAGCTCATGTCGGTGGCGCCGCGCCGATGGCGGAAACCGCATTGGCTTTCAAGGAGTTCTTGGTCCAGGCAACCATTGGGGTGATTGAGGAAAATGCGGGTGAAGATTTTCCTGGTGATGTTGAGCAGCGAGAATCCTCGTTGTATTCGCAGTGTTAGCGGCTCCCCTTCCTTTTGTAATGCTGGACGATTTTGGTGTCCTTGAAATCCTGAGGGACCTGTCCTTGGCGCCATATCGCCTGGAAAAGCCCTGTGAGCTGTTTCCTCAGTTGGGTCCATCAAGCTTGTAGATCTCAGCAAGGATCGCGTCTGATCCAGATGCTTTCCCACTGGAGAGTTGTTGCACGGCTGCGTTGGTTTCTTGGGGAAAGGGCGGGAGATCACCATTGGCGTTGATTTTCACTTCTGGCAGTCGGCCGATGGTGGCGTCGGAGATGGTGGAGGGCTGGTTAAGAACGCTTTGGAATTGTTCCGCCCAGCGATCAAGATTTGCATCTTCTCATTGAGCAGACTAGTTCCGTCAGCTCTGAGAAGAGGAGAAACTCCTTTGACGGTGGCGGCAAAGTATTTCTTCCATTCGTTGCTATCCGCTTACCCTTGGATCTTTTCGGCCTTGCGGGATCTTCCAGGTGTCCTGTATCTCCTGCAGCCATTGTTGTACAAGGTTGTGACTTCGGTAGAAGACTGTCTTGTTTGCAGCGGTAATGCGATTGGCGTAGGGTTTATGCAACTTGTTCTTCTCGACGAGCAGATCGTTGATGGCTTCGTCGTTGTCATCGAACCAGTCTTGGTGCGGACGACGTGCGTGGCCGAGAATATCCAGGGCGATGGATTGAACCGTGTCCCTCAGTTGGCACCAGCGGTTCTCCACGAAGGCATCCTCGTTGGCGACTGAGAGCTTGGCTAGCTGGTTGGCCAGTTCGTTGCTGAAATGGAGATGGTGAGCAGGCACATTCAACAAAACAGTATTCAAGTTACCTGATGGTCGCTTACCTTGGGGTCTCCTGCGTGGTTGCAGACGAAGCATCATCTAAGAGATGAGGCGGTGATCCGTCCATCCGTCAGCACCGGGGATCGCCTTTGTCCCCAGCGTTTACTGTTGATCTCGCCTCCGGACGAGGACCTAATTCAGCAGGTGCCAGTGTCTCGACTGGGGATGCATCCAGGTCGCCTTCTGCCGCATCGGGAGGCAGAAGGTGTTGTCAGAATCAGGCGGTGCTTTGCGTAGGTTCGAAGGAAGAGAAGACTATTGTCATTGGATCCGGTGAGAACATGGGGCCCAGCAATCCTCTCCTATTGGCATGATCTGTCTCGACGCGGGCGTTAAAGTCACCAAGGACAATCACCTTGTCCGCCTTCGGCACACGCACTAGCAGGGCGTGTAGATCCTCGTAGAATTTTTTCTTTGCCTCGTCAAAGCTCGCCATTAGAGGGGGGGCGTAGGTGCTGATTATGGTGGCGAACTTGTCTCCCCGGAGAGACAGGCGGAGGCTGATCAGGTGATCATTGCTGCCCTGCGGCAAACGGCGTACGTCCAATGATGTCGTTCCGGATGGCAAAGGCGACACCAGCGTCGCATCGCTCTGCTTTTGGCGGTCGCTCCAGAAGGTCTAGCCGGTATCCACCTCCTCCAGTTGACCCTGCTCGGAGAATCGAGTATCGCTGAGAGCAGCAATGTCCACCTTGTATCGCGCCGTCCTCCACCGTCGGTCGGCTGCTCCTCGGATTGTCTAAAAGCGATCGAAACTTCCAGGTTGCTAGAGTGAGCGGGCTCACTCGAAGAGCCCGAAGGGTAAGGGGGGATTGGGAGAGGAGTTGTTGCTGGTATTCTTTGAAGTTTTTGGACCGCATGAAATTGCAGTCTGCGAGCCACGGTCCGCAGCAGCTGTCATGACACCCAGCATTTGTTCAGGGTATTTTTTAGCCCCCTCCCCCGCGAGGGGGTAAGCAGTGCTGTCCCCGTTATTCATTTTTATTGCTAAACCCGTATTAGCAGTTAAATATGACCTTGTTTTGCGTCGATTTTTAGATACGAATTTAAATTTTCTGTTTTC
This sequence comes from Schistocephalus solidus, assembly GCA_017591395.1. NCBI lineage: Eukaryota > Metazoa > Platyhelminthes > Cestoda > Diphyllobothriidea > Diphyllobothriidae > Schistocephalus > Schistocephalus solidus. The sequence continues at coordinate 26,393 of WEDG01006013.1, forward strand.
TCTTACTCGTTTTTATATGTTATGTAGTGAAAGGATGCAGGCGATGAGCCGTTGCGCAATTCGCTGGTTTCAACAAATGCTAGTTTACACGGTTGATTTTACTTCATACCGGAAAAAAAGGCTTTTAAGTCTTATTAGGTCCCATGTTAGTTGGGTTGTTTTTAACTTACTCTTTCTGGCCTACATTATCTGTTTCTTGACGCGCCGCCTGCTGGTCGCGTATCTTCGCACCAATTGATGCATTTAGCGTCCGTGGATTCGTTTTCCAATATGAGGCGTTCGGGTCTTGTAGGGCCTCAATAGAGCGCATCCGCAATCGGCCGGAACCTTAAGGAGAAAGTTGCTTTATGATGATTACCTACCTGCAAGCCGTCTGTTTGTGTTTCAGTCCTCAGAAGCGGGCATTTTCCAATTTCTGTGAGCAGGAAACTGTACTGCTGGTGAATGCTCGCTAAGTCTCCGCCGTTGCCACTCTCGTGTTACCGTATTCAGTCCCTTAAAAACGAATGATATAAATGAATTGAATATAATAGAGATGATACATTTTCACGGAATCAATACGATTTTAAATGTACAGCATTCTGCTTTGAGCCAATCCACGATCATTAATAATTTACTTGGGAGTCAGATCACCCAATTTTTAACTGACAATTTGAATATCTACGAGTTTTTATCCACTTTAGAAGACATATTTTTAAAAAAATTAAATTTCTCGTTCAGATAAACGAGTCTGCTACTAAATTAGATGTGCATGTAACAGAGGTGTGAAGTACATATTTTATTTGTTTTGCGAGACAAGGACGCGACCCTCCGGTTTTTTTAATGGGAAGCGCGGCATTCGGAGTAGTCCCTTTGTCATGATCTTGCCACAAGCCTTCATGCTCGCCCATCAAACAACACGTTTATCGAATCCTCAAATGAGAACTGAACAACAAGAGCTGAAGAATATAAGTTATTGCTGTATGCTAACAGCGATCTTTAAGGTAAACAAAGGACGTACGAGTGTGTTCAAGGTTGGACGGCGATCGGACTAATCAGCTAGTGGTCTTCAGTGGGCAGCATCCCGACTGGTACTATAACGCATCCTGTAGGCAGCTCGCGCGTGCCATATGGGTGGATCGATAGTTCAGTGTAGGACGAGCCGCCAGAGCGGTGTGTAAGCTGATCTTCCTTACACTTCCCCCCTTAGAACTGCGTCGTCGATTTGAGCCGCGGGTTCACTGGCAGCGGACCGATCGTCGGAGTGAGAGAGAGAGCTACGCTTTATTTTGAAAGTAAAATTCCAAAACTTTCAGCGATAAATGTCCTCCATTCACCGTGAATAAGGTTGGGAACACAAGCCACACAAAACCGGAAGATCACAAACAAATGGCCGAAGAATGCACATATTAACCTCATGAAGAATCATTCTTGAATGCGTCTCAAAATATCGACCAAAGTGGACTTCTTTCAAAACAGTGTCCGCGTCGTTGTTTGAAAAAACAAATAGGGTTAAGATTAGGTATAAAATAGGTCAAACCGACATAGATATAAGAGGATTCACATGCGAATGGAGAGCAGAAAAGATGGCGGCTCAATTTCAAAAGCCCACCATGCTTGGAAGGTAAACTTTCGGTGGTAAGGTAATCAGTTAGCAAAGGTAACCGTCCCCTGGAATAACGTACACCTACAATTTCAAAAGTGGTGGAGGGGATTGGTTTGACACTGAAAATGTGGTTTCTTACCTTGCTTTTGGTAGATGGAATGTGTCCAGTAGTAGTTATAGTGATAGGTTTGTGCTTGGATTTGGTACATTCGGTGTGTTTCAACTGATTGGCGGGGCGCACCCAAATGTTTGAGCCGACTCGAATCTCGTAGACCACGTCACCGCACTTCCGGTGAACACGTCAAAGCTTCAACTATTTCTTATTGTTCCTGTAGTCCTTTGCCAGAGCCGTCTCACCCGGATGGAACAACCTTTGCTTTGCTCCATGGCATCGGTTGAATTGTCTTTCCATTGATGTCGGATGGACTGTTTTATCACGAACACTAACAGGTGACAGCGGACGAATTACGTCGAATGGCGTGCGAAGCTTTCTCTGCATCAAAGCTTCTGCAGGAGAGACACTGTGGAGTGTTCTGACTTGGAGTTGCCCGATAGGTCAGCAGGAATGTTTCGAAAACCTCCTCCATTGTCCCCCTCCCCTTTTGACATCTGGAGAGTGCGCTTGAATGTGTCAACGTATCGTTAAACCTGTCCGTTGGACTGCGGGTGATATGGTGGCGAACGCAACTGGCTAATGCCCGAATGCTTGCAGAATCGGGCGAAGGCGGCTAATGTGAACTGCCCTCCATTATCGCACACCAACGTTTCGAGACAACAAAATCTGCAGAACAGTCACCGAAGAGTGTTGATTGCGGCTCCAGTTGTCGTGTGTTCCATGTGAAAGACTTCCGGTCACTTTCTGTATGCGTCGATGGCGATAAGGATGATCTGGCCATTAATCGGTGCAGCGTAAAAAATATGGAGTGTGTTCTCTGTTGGCGCTTTTGATGCAAGGGCGCATTTGGTACAAGAGCGGGCCAGCTGTTCAAATTGTTAGTCCATGTGAGGCCAGTACACATAACTGCGAGTGAGAGCCTTCATGCGATTGATGTCTGGATGTACAGTACGAAACTGCTTCAGGACCCTTGGTTAGAGTTTTTGTGGAACAGCAACACGTTCATAGAGCAGGATGCAGTCATTAACTGTGGACAGAGAATGTTTTTGTTGGTAAAACTGATGCAGTTTTGTGGGTCACTGAGTGCGATGGTACTTAATGACTTGTCTCAACAGTTAATCCTGTTGGGTTGCGTTTCGGACTTCCTCAAAAGTGACAGGGAGTGCGCGAATGGAGACGGACATGATTACTGTGTCCTCTAGCTCGTTAGTCCGCGATTTGATTAAGCGCGAGAGTGCTTCTGCCTGGCCTTTGTTTGTGATAGACTGGTACCGGATATCGAAGTCTTAGCCTAGCAGCATAGTAGCCCATCGCTGAAGACGGTTTGCCGAGTACACAGGAATGCCTCTTTTCGAGACAAGAATTGCAAGGAGCGGCTTATGGTCCATTAGAAGGGCGAAGTGGTGACCATAAAGTATCTAGTGAACCTTATTCACTCCGAAGATAAGAGCCAAGGCCTCCTCGATCTGTCTGTATTTGCATTCCGCAGAAGTTACTGACCTTGCTGCATGAAAAATAGCGTTTTCTGTGTTGTTGGGTAAATTACGGTGCCAATTCCAGAGTTGGAGGCGTCCGCTGCAACGATAATTTTCAGATCGGGGCTGAAGTGTGTGAGCAGCAAGTCAGAGCTCAACAGTGTTTTCATTGCTTCAAAGGCTTGTCGACATTCTCGAGATCAAGCCCATTTGACATCTTTCTTGAGTAGTTCATTCATCGGATGACGAAGGCGGTGCATTTCCGGAAGGAACGAGTTGTGGTGACTCATCAAACCCAAGAAAGAGCGTAAGGAATTTACATCTTTTGGTAGTAGCATCTTCTTGATGGCGTCAATGTTATCTGGGTCTGGATGACGACCGTCTTGGTCGATTATGAACGCGAAGTATTGCACAGAAGGCCTGAAAAATTGCATCTGTCAAGATGCAGGCGGAAGCCATAGTCCTGGACTCGGCTGAGGACTGTCTCCAGGCGTTGCAACAATGCATCTGGATTTGAGCCAGTTTCGATTATATCATCCAGATAGGCAGCGGTTCCTTTAGTGCCCGTCAACATGGTATCCATGGTTTGCTGGAAGGTTGGCGGGAGCAGTCTTAACACCAAATTGCAAGTGGGTAAACTGGAACAAGCCACGATGAGTGTTAATAGCCAGAAGCTCCCGGGATTCTTCACCCACCTCGATTTGGTGGAAGGTATCAGATAGATTAAGTTTGGCGAAACAAGTTCCACCATTTAGCTTAGCAAAAAGATCGTCTGTAACTGGTAGGGGATACTGAAATCACTAGGGCTCTTCGGCAGGAGCATGTCAGTGTACCGCTCGTGCCCTTTGGTGCCCAATTTGCGTAATAATAGGCGCACCCTTCATGTTTAATCGGCTTCGGCAAATTCAACGCAGAAAATATCTTCCCAACGCTTAAACCTGGCATCGAAAGTCACACCCGAATCGGGATCATAAATAAATTCAGTGATGCAAGCAGGAACTGCGTCCGCTGACGTGGACTGTTTTCCAGAGGATTTCGGATCAGGAAAATGCAAACTGAATTGTCGCATCATGAATTCCATCATCTTCAAGTGGGCTGCCTCGAACTGAACCTGTTGTTGCTGCGGGATAGACATTAATTGCTCCGTGGAACTAGACATAAGGAGTTCTGCGTCGCCAGTTGTTAGGATCTTGCCACAAGCCTTGATGGTCGCCCGTCAAACAACGCGTAGATCGAATCCCCAAACGAGAACTGGACAGCAAGGGCGGAAGAAAAGAACCAATTTCCGTATGCTAACGGCGATCTTTAAGGCAAACAAGGAACGTACGAGTGTATTCAAGGTTGGACGGCGATCAGACTAATCAGCTAGTGCTCCTCAGTAGGTAGCATCCCGACTGGTACTTTAACGCATCCTGTAGGCAGCTCGCGCGTGCCATATGAGTGGATCGATAGTTCAGTGTAGGACGAGCCGCCAGGGCGGTGTGTAAGCTGATCGGTTAGGACGGCTCCTCTTAACACACTATAAATGTATGGGTTTTACCACTTGTACATGCGCTGATCCTCAGAGCTTTGAGGAATAGTGACAGGGGTCTATCATGTTTGAGTATCTCACTACATGATTCCTTGGCAGGGGACGGAATCGCGTCATCTGTCAATAAGAACTCAGGTCGATAGGCCAGCTTTTTGAGTTGTCAGACATTGAGTGCTACGCCTAGTTTATCAGACTCTTGACCTGCCTCTGGCGTAGGGCAGCGGACACTGCTGTTACTTTAGACGGGATTATTTTTCTTACACCACGGAGACCGAAGTAGTAACCTTAAAGCTTCCAAATTTGATCAAGATATGCCCGTAGCTGGAGAGAGGGAGTATTTGGCTCTTTAGGCTGATGGCTAGCTAAACTGTTCTTCTGAGTTTGATGTGTACTTCGTTCTGTCCATAGCAACGCCTATTACTCAATGGAGTTTGATGGCAACTTCTATTTATAAAGAACGCCGGAAAGACAAGGGAAAATGGAATTGCCATTTTTGACCTATTTACCGCCGTCAGAGAACCATAATACAATTCAAGCCGGCATAGGCCAGGGTTTTTATCCGGTTTCTGGTCTTCGAGCAATATGCTAGGTGCCCTACCGCTAACGTAAACGTCCCTAATGTTTCGGCCAAGAGCATGACCATCGCACACAGCGGCTGTGGATTAGCGATGTCAGCCATGCGGACATATTACTGCGTGACGGATAGGGTCGGCCTCTGGGTATTCTTTGCTTTGTTCCTTCGATACAACCTCCAAGGGACCAGTTTACAAGGTGCGGAAACCAAGATTAGCCAAGTTACCGTTGCAATGTGCTTTACTTTTTTAAAAAATATAAGTTAAAGAAAGTTCTCTGTGTCACTGGATACTTTTTCGATTACCTGCCGTTCGCGTCCTACATACGCTTGTTTCATCTTCGCTCTTTGGTCTCCAGTCCTGCAACTCATGAAGCAGTATCACTCCAGGGATAATAGCTGAGATCTGAAGGGAAGAATGAAGTATTTAACAAGAAATATTGCTAATTTTTTTGTTCGTTTACATTGTCTGGGATGAGTGGTTTCTACACGAAGTAGAAAGTATAAACCTATAAGACAACATTTTTGCAATCTGAGTGCACCTTAGTCTTTCTATTGTCTATGTTGGATAAATATTTTATTGAACTGCTCCTGATGGCAAACGTCTACTCTTTTTAACCTTTGGAGTATTTAAGCAGTGATTCGTATTTAAATCTCTGTTCAAATGATGTTGATCGTTGCATTTTGAAATCGGATAGGCACTGCTCCTACCACTAAATCTTGCTGAACAAGTTTCCGTTCAGTAATTTGATCACTAAACCTTTTTCGAAATTCCCACTAGACTGCTACGAATGTGAATGCATGGTGATCAACTCCTGTAAAAATCATCCGATAATGTGGATTAAGAACGTTATCGTTGATGACTGTGATGCATCATCAAATGGTGACATCAATTTGTGCACGTGCTCACTTGATAGAACCATCCATGCGAAGAAACGGCCCCTGAGGAGTACGTTTTTGTTGGTCGGTCAGGTATCCGATCGGCGGGGTTAGGCGTTTGGGCAGAGAAAGAGATACCACTTGGCACAATTTTCGGACCCTACGGTGGTGAGATTGTGTACTTGGGCGCTTTGTCTCCTGATGATCTCGAAAAAGTACGTTTACTCATATTTGTATATCTTAATTTTCTGCAGGTATGTCAATTTCGTTAGTTGAAATAGAAAATTAACTAAGAAAGGGCTTAAATTAACGCTTTATGCTTATCTGGACATCATATGTAACCACGCTTAGAATCCTCGCTTGTTTATTGACGTAGGATAAGCTTTTCGTGTGGGTATCTGCCAAATTCGAACATATGCGGTGATGATCTAATTATCAAGCAGCTAATAAGACGACTTTTAATTATCCAAAATCTCTTAAACTGTGTCATTAAGGTGCTGAAGAAACTCTTAACCGACTCACTTCCGTGGCCAATAATCTGTCCTAGTATGTACCTTAAATGTCATTGGCTATGATGAATACAATGGCCCGTATAGAAGTACAAAACTGTAGAGCACCAGCCATTTTTTATATTTAAGGAAAGTAAAGGTTTATTTGAAAAATCGAAGAAACAACAGCAAATACTGATACTTTATGCTTATTATTTTAATACCAGCGTTGGGAAAGGTCGTACTAGCCCTGCTCTACCCTACGTGTCACCACCACACTTGACCAATTCCTAAGAACTTCATCATCCAAAAATTTCAGATTTTTACGATTAAAAAGCAGATCAGTTTCTCCGAAAGTGGAGTTTATAGTTGATTTTATGAGGGAATAGTGGATAAAATGCCAGGAAATGAACAACTATCTAATTCTTTATAACGCCGCCAAGTCCTTTGTGGTCGTATAATCTATGCTTCAGAAGCGGAGCGCTCACTCGAAAAAGTCTTCTATCTGGGAAACCCTGTAATTTACTTCCCCTTCTCTCAAGGACTGACCGTGGCGAGCAATTTTTTTGTTTCGAATGACTGTTTCACTGGATACTTTTGGTATAAAGTAAAAGGGTTACAAAAAATGGCTGTCAAGCTTTTTCATAAACAATTACACTTTCTATAGTTCCCGAATTTTTTGAGCTACAAACTATGTGGCAACCTCGTCAACTTCTGTTTTTATGTTAAATAATGCCTGTCAACATAATAATGTTCTATAAGTCACATACACAACCCCAGAAATGGAACTGGTTTCAGTGTAATGTCCTCTATTTGATCGGCAAATGATAATCTATAGACCAGCTAGTGTTTGTATTGCAATATGTATTTCAACCATGGTAAAATAATTATTCTCGGTATGGTTAATAAACGTCCTGACCGAATGTATCTCTTAATCTCTGATATTTTGCCCGCAAGAGGTCTCGAAGAGGTTATGCCTGGCTCGTTCGGGAGAACCTACTTGGAACAAAGAGCCACCTTGTTGATGCCACAAATCCAGTTGCTTCGAATTGGCTGCGGGTAGGTCGCATTATAACCTTATAAAAATTTTGAATAACCTGTAATTTCGAAACAGAAGCCAAAATGCACGTTTCTTTTAAGCTATCATTGTTATCCCCACGGATACTGATTGAGCAGAATAGTTGCCGAATACATGATATATTCTTTTTTAATTGTTTTCTTCCCTACTCTGTCCAGACTGCTGTAAATTCAAATGCTGATCTAAATGATGTTTACAGGGAGCCCTTGCATTTCTTCGTAGACGAAGGCGCCGTAAAGTTTCCTTTACCATCCGCTGTACGGCTGCTGGCGGGTCTTGAGAGTGAGCCCTGAGACAACGGGACGAGTAGGTCCAGTATCGTGATAAGTGACCGTCCCCCTACCAGTATTAATATCTCTGATCAGAACCGAGAGGACAGTGAACACGTGGCTCAGCGCTTAGGGTGACTGATGTCTGCCTAAAAAGTCGCGACTTTCAGCCTCATTTGTCGCAAAAAAACTAGGTTTTCAATATGACTGGCTGAGGACAGCTAATAAGCCGCAAATGACCATTCCAGTATCCCTTGTCTTTGTCGATAATGCTCTTCTGCTTATGATATGAGCCACTGTTTGGCTGCTGGTTGGGTTCGAGAATGATCGGTAAGGCAAAACAGGACGAGTTAGTCCAGTATTGTGATCGGCGAGTATCCCTCTACAATTATTATGACACTTCATTTCGGCCTCTTTTCATTTTAAAATGTGCTATGATCGCATAATATTTTCCGAGTTTAAATTCCCTGAATACCTTCGTCCGATTCTATTCTATTCTTTCCTAATAGGCGTGATAATATTTTGTTGCCTCTTTATAGTTCGTAAACTGTGCCAGAAACGATGAAGAGCAAACCCTTGTCACCATACAGTATCGCGGCAAAATATACTACAGAGCTTGTAAGGTAAAACTGTCATCTGTATCATTAACATCTCCGCAGACGATCCCTCCGAATGTTGAGTTACTTACTTTCTATGGTGAAAAGGTGAGCGTACTGCCTAGCTTATCCTGAATTTTCTAATTTAGCGCTTATTGATACCGTTATTCTTTTTAATAAATCAAACTGTAGTTTAGTGGAAGCTGTGAAATATGTTAGACTATATGTTAGGCTATATTCGTTGATAGTTTTCGCTATTTCTGATATTCAGGCTTCATTGTTTATTTTATGTAAGCATTTTCGAACCGTAGCAGTTACAGTCTCATCTGTTTTACGAAATTTTCAGTTTGCTCGGGAACTCGAGATAGCTACTGTCGACCAAACGCTGTCGATTCCTGCTGATGGTAATATATAAAGAAGATATTCACGTTACGTATTTCCCTAGGTTGCCTCTTCGTTTAATTCTTAATTTTTGAATATGAATTTAGCAATCAAGTTTGGATTTTGTGCTCCGCACTTTCACTCAATGTTTCGTTTCAGAGAACACTGGAAACTATAGTTTTCATTTAAGGTCAGCGCTAACAACGTAAACTGCTGGAAGTATGGTCATCCGTATATTCAGTCTCTCTCTCTCTCTCTCTCTCTCTCTCTCTCTCTCTCTCTCTCTCTCTCTCTCTCTCTCTCTCTCTCTCTCTCTCTCTCTCTCTCTCTCTCTCTCTCTCTCTCTTTCTCTCTCTCTCTCTCTCTCTATCTATCTATCTATCTCTATCTCTTTCTCTCTCTCTCTGTTGAAGCCCTGCGTGATGCTATGCCTCGATCACAAAAATGTAGTAATATTTCTTTCTTAGCGAAATAAATTCATAAAAAGTGCAATGTTGGGTGCGACTTACACAAACACTTTAGTAACACCCATTTTACCTCCCTCCTTAATTTGCTTTGGTAGCATGGAATACCTTCTATTTGTTTCGTAATGCATTGTCGTTTCTGTCATCACGAATGTGCATTCAATCATCTCTCCTTATCTTTGTAAAAGAAAGAACAAACGATTTCGCATGGAGGGGTGATTAACATAATTTATCGGTGCGTTCACCGGTGCGTACGCACGGTTACGGCCAATGATAGTCACCCACTGTTTGGATTGGAGTTCTAACACCTACCTTGTTATTGGTGACTCATCCATTGGCTTGAGAAAGCTTCTCTGTAATTTACCCAAGCTCTTGTTCAGTGAGAACCTTCTTGAGTTTATACTCCGCATAGATGTGTACAAATGTTTATTGTGTCCTAAACGCCATTCATGTCTTTGAAAGGTCTGACAAAAGACAACCATCCCCATGAATTTGGCGGGAAATGTGCAGGTATCCCTGTGAGCAGACGCTCAACACAATTGTCACAGTTTCAACGATGCCCTATCTGCCGTGAACGGTTTTCGAATCGAGGGGTATTAAAACGGCACATTTCGAACGTTCACTATGGTAAGTTCCTTGGCCCAAAAGATCGGTGATGCAAAATAGTAGCTCTAAATTTAAGATTTTTTAAATACTGTGAACCGTTGAATGACAAAGCACCATTATTTATTTCCTATAAAACTCTCCTGCCTAACGGCTCCCTCACTGTCGATGGTGTAATGGGCTGGACAGCAAGATGTCTGATGCTGGCTCCACCGTACTGCTATCAAAATGGCCTTCCTCCTAAGAACGAGAGGAAGTCATGTGCTAATATTTATTTTCATAATTTCTTTTCCAAAGTGCGCCACCCTCGCATTTACGGGGATTTTCGTATTTACTCCTCCCCAAAATGTTTGCGCACTTGAAGTCTACTGTTGTACGGTCAGGTCCATTAAATAAAACATGTCTTCTCCAAACTTGTCCAGTTTTTTTTAAAAAATCAGCTTTCGAGAGACATATAGTGCCTTTCACGTCAACTGCCTCGATGTTTTGTCATAATGCAGCGTTCGATTGTTAATACATCTCTTAGTGCTTTAACTTCATAACCTACTATTTTACTAAGTAGTCTAGGGCTTTATTACAGGTAAAAACTATCGAAACGTTCACTAAGTAAAGGTGATAGCCCTCACAAGTAAAATTTCAGCGTCCCCATAGCGGCCAAAGCAGTGGGCATATCTTAATTACTACAACTCAAGACGAAATCTTAATTTTTTGGAAAGTGAAGACTTGAAAGCGAAAACTATACTCCATACATAAACCTAGTGGCACACGGAGGCATAAAATTGCGCACTTTTGACCTACTCGTAAAATGGAATGTCAACGTCGCTGAGCTGTCGATTGACGGGCACATGAAAACCGTCACTGGATGACTGCTAGAACTGATAAATATAGGATCCGCTCAAGCCGGTCCTTAATATTATTGCAACGTACGTGGCGTGGTCACCAACCAGAGCTGAAAGGGTAGTGCACTAGTGGAGCCCACCATAGGCTTCGCAAATTCAAAAGACCTTTTCGCGTCTTTTAATCCACTTTCTTTGTCTTTATCACTCCTCCAAATCACAGCAAATTTGCGTTTATAAAGATAATTTCATTGATGTGCGTTCATTATGGTGCACGCGAGTTAACGCTTGATTCGAAGACGCATACTAGCAATAAGTCCAACCATGCCCTTTCGGCACATATTATTTCTTTCTAAAAAGTCAGTTGAAAAAGATATATTTTTCAGTAATTCGCCATTAGGCCTCTAAAATTATATGGGGAATTGACTCGAAATCTTTATACAGGGCTTTTATGTATCTCGGTGGGACGTGGTTATACTCTTTATTCGCATACTACCTGCATTGGGGCTGGGAGCGGAGGGGTTCGAGTTATGCTGTAAGCGATGCGTGCACGTTAAACACGCAGAGTGCGTGGCTGTTATAAAGGGGCTGGGGCGGGGTGCGATTACCACCTAGAGTCGGCCAAGGGAGACGGACTACCTGTGTCAACTCCTTCTGACAACAGAGCGCTGGATTCACTAACAGCATCGTCACTGCCTCGTTTGTTGCTAGCAGTCGATAGCGCAGGCCTTTAATGTTGTAGAGCCCGGTAAGTAAGCGGAAAGCCTTCTTTGGCGTCAACTTGGTAGTTCGAGAATTGAACTTGAAATTAATCGACTTTCCTCTTTATGTAGCCATGCCGGTATGTGTTTGTGTAGCCTCTTCTCCAGGCACCCCGCTGTTCAGCCAATTTATCCCGCTCCACAGAAGCAAATGAATGAATAATTTTACACCGATGGGCTTGCAACGGCAGTTAGTCTTTACTCCAGCCTTAGGAGGGAAGAGTACGCTAAGAATACGCGCAAGTTTGCCGCCGGGAAAGCAGTAGTGATAGCCGTCCTTTGAAGTCGTATTGCTAATTTGCTTGCTGCGCCCCTTCGAAAAGACAGTTTTATAAATAAGTTTTCGTTTTCTGCAGTTGCAACTGCTAGCTTTGTCGAACGCTCCCTAATATTCCGGAGGATTCATTTCTCCAGATAGCCGTTTTCGCGGGGTGTGTTCTACAGCTGCTGTAGAGAAGATGCGTCGCACTCTGGCCGCCAATCCCTGGTCTTTAACACCCTGATGATTTACTGTAAACATACGTTTGCCAACTGAATTCATTTTAATCTGCCTTTCTTTCCAACTTTCATATATCGCTAACAGCTGACCTGCACTACTTGAACTTAGTTGGGCCTGGGAACCTGGATCGCTACATCATGAAATATTGTTTCTCGCCCATGAATTTGATGACTTTGCTTGTAGGATCCTAGTCAGAGTAGATAACCCACGCATTTACCCATCTAAACTGTGACTAGAGTCTGGGAGATAGGGGAAGCTTATAATCAGAAAATGTTCGCTGCAACATGGAGTACAACTGCTAACCCCTGAAATTGTCCGGACTGTTCCTTGGCTAAACTATCGTGGTCAGTCCAGCTAAGTGTGCGAATTAACAAATATTGCCTGCCTCTGTTTCTATCGTATGGCTTTTCTTTGGGTATACTGTTTTTGTAAACCTACGCAGTGCTTACTGTTAGGTGACGATCATCGATGTGTCCTACAACCTCAATCATAAATAGTGGACTTGGAGGAAGGTGCTTTAATTAGTGGTCTGTGAGGTGGAGACGGAGTGGAACTCAGCGCCTAATGAGGGCCTAAATGGAGGTGCAGGGTCCATAACGTTTATAACGTGCAGTTTATATGCGGATCCAAGGCTACTGACTGGTAGATTCTGTTCGATTTGGCAGTTTTTGGGGGTGATAAAAGATGAATCGATGATTTGTTGATTGGCCAATTCCGAGTCGTTTATTGACAAACCTCCATCAGCGATGTTGGTGGTTGGTGCGATAAAACTTTGCGATCCTGCTCCTCATTGCCATCACTTGAAACATTATTATGGCGCTCACTCTCCGTTTTAGTAATTAATGCTTAATCAGAATCATAACACGAAAGTTCAACCGTCAGTTTCGACGATGACCACCGTATACTCCAAGCATGGTAGTGCAGGGACGTTGACTGGCGCTGGATTACAGTAAGCACAGACTCGTCTGCAGCTACCGCACCCCCTTCCCCACTTGAACCCGGTGTCGTGACAGTCAAGAAGACGGGGGCGGAACAGGGCGCAGATGGCTGGCGCGACCGGGGCCGCTGCTAAACGTGCCACCGCACGTAGCTCAGATGCCACGGAGAGGGAGGGCCGTAGAAGCCACATCAAGAAAAATCCTTTGCCGCCTGACTCTCAGTCCGCCAGTTAGCCACTCTCTATTCCCATTTTCAGCCACCATACGAGCTGGTCAGTGAACTGGTGCGAGGGATGGGCGCAGATTCTGATGACCTTCTCTACGCGTACTACGTATAAGACCTGTCCGCCAAAACAGAGGCACCAGGATTTCACACAGCGGGAATATAAGCGAATCACATCTCACAAATGTGAGAGTGCCAGAGGTCACGGTAGGAAGGATTCATCGCAGCCTAACTCAAACCACCAGTCAGTCACTTCGCACAATACACATTTGGCTGACTGGGAGGTCTGAGTGTAATTGTCAGTTGGCAACCTTCCAACCCATGACGCTTATCATCCCGTGATATTTTCGATCTCAGATCCCACATGCAGCAAAGGATCCACATGAAGAAGGAGCCGAGGATCATACTTTCTCTCTTAAGGAGAGATGCATGTTGAAATAATGTTTTGTGTGCTGTTGCTTGTTACCATTTGTGATTCAGAGTTTCATAAGGAGAGAGTTAGTAATGTTGTATAGCCGGCGATATTCTACCGCAAGTTTTCATGGAGACGCATGTTGCCTAATTGGCCCATGCCAGTGCGGACAGTTGAATCAAGTGCAGCGGGTGTATGTTGGTGCTCCGGGTACTGGTTCTCGGGTCTCTGTGCGATGGATACAGTATCCTGTAGAGGCAGCTCAGATGGAAGGGATTCAGCTTCCTGGCTGGTCCGAGTAGACGGTCCAGTTCTCCGCTCCGTACAGGAGTGTCATCACTATGACGGCCTTGTACATCTTCAGTTTGATGTTCAGGTGAATACCGTGGCGATTCCACACCGAGGCCTGCAACTGGCCAAAGGCCAGGTTGGCTTCGGAGATCCGTTAAGAAACCTCATCGTCGACTCTTATGTTGCGTGTCAGCATTTTTCCCAGATAAACGAAATTTTCGATTTTTTGAGTTGAGCGGCGTTGAAATTGATTCTGGGAGCATTGTATTCCGCGCTGAGGGGCGGTTTGTGCATGATTACCGCTTTGGCTGTACTAACTGTTACTCCAAAATGGGCACAGTCTGCGGGGAAGCGGTCAATGCTCCTTGGCATGTCCTCTTCCGTCGCGGTGGTGAGGGCGTAGATGTCCGCGAAGAGCGGGTCTTGGAGTAAAGTCGTAGACACACGCGTTTGGGCTTGAATAAACTGGCTGTTGAGAAGGTGCACGCGAGTTCTGTAGGCGTTTCGGATCCCAGGGTGCTCATCGTGGTAGACGTCCATCAACATAGTAGAGAACATGAGACTGAAGAGGGTGGGGTCCGTACGTAGCCCTGCTTCACTCCGTTGGTCATTGCGAGTGCATCGGAGACAATCCCATCGTCACTGACGTGCGCCATCATCCCGTCTTGAAGCTGACGCACTATGTGCATGAACCGCTCAGGACAGCCGAATTTTCGCATGATTTTCTGAAGTCTTTCGCGATTCACTGTGTCAAAGGTTTTCATCAGATCTACGAAGGTAGTGTGGAGGTGGTTTCGCTTCTCCTGGCAAGTATCTTGTAGCTGGCGAGCTGCGAATATCATTTCGGTTATTCCGCGGTGTCGTTGAAAGCCACAGTGGCTTTCCGGGTGCACTCCCTGCGGTAGGTGGCCATTAAGACAATTTGGAAGGATACGCGCGAAGATCTTCCCGGCGATGTTGGGCAGCGAGATGCCTCTGTGGTTATCAAAGATTTGCCTGTTTCCCTTCCGCTTGTAGAGATGGACGATGGTCGCATCTTTGAAATCCTGAGGAACTTGTCCTTGGTGCCACATCCCCTGGAATTGTGTTGTGAGTTCCAACCCTAGCCGGGGCCCGCCGTGCTTGTAGATTTCCGGCGGGATTGCGTCAGCTTCCAATGCTTTCCCACTGGAAAGATGTAACACAGCCCAAATGGTTTCTGGTACGGAAGGCGGGTGATCAAGGCCATTCTTCGTGTCCAATTGGGGAGCGGGTCCATGGTCGCATCGGAGAGGATTGATGACCCGTTGGAGATGGCAAGGCAGGAATCCGTCACTAGCCTGTCCTATCGATCTCGTCTCCGGATAAGTACATAGTCCAGCAGCTGTCAGCGTGGCGATCGGCGGTGCATCCGCATGGCCTTATCCCGCGTCTAAAGGCGGAAAAAGATGTTGGTCAGATGGGACGGTGTTCAGTGCTGGTTCATAGAAGGAGGCTGTTATCGTTACAGCCACCGAAACAGGGGCGATCCAGTACTAAATGCCAGGCAGCGTAGTCTGTCCAAACGCGGGTGTTGGAATCACCGAGGACAAGCAGCTTATCCCCCTTTGGCACTTTCGCCGGGAGGGCGTGCAGATCCTCGAAATATTTGTTCTTTGCCTCTTCGGAACTCGTCATTGGTGCTCGTAGGCGCTGATGATGGTGGTAAACTTGTCTCCCCGAAGAGGCAGGCGAAGGCTCATCAAGTGACCACTGATGCCCTGCAGCAGACAGGACAGACGTCCTACGATGTTGTTTCGGATGGCAAAGGCGAAACCCGCATCGCATCGCTTTGCCTTTTGGCGGCTGCTCCAGAAGTTGTAGCCGGCACCCCTTTCTATGTGAGGATGCAAGCAGTGTTGTCTATAAATATGGCTGCTTGGACATCCTAGACTATTGCCGAACTCCACTAGGGGGCACGGTTGCTTTTTTAGTTGGAGAGCGACCCGAGTTAGCATGTGTTGCCTACGGGATTGCCTGTCACGTAGGAAATTTGAGATTGGGGGTGGAGGTTCGAAAGCCAGACATATCGGGAATAAAACGTACACAACACCGGAGACCCTCACCTGGTTTAGCTCGCCGGTTGAAGCGGCTACCAGGGTGTAGTCGTTAGGCAGGGTCCAGATTCTATGAACCACAGGTGAGAGTTTGGTACCAGTTAAAGGCCGCCACTGGAGCATTCACCGCATACAGGTGACCAAGCTCAAAATGTACAAAGCTGTCATCTTGCCAACACTGCTGTATGGAGCGGAGACCTGTATGGTGTGCATAAAGCAGGCGTGGATGCTCAATCACTTCCATGCCAACTGCTGCCGTAGAGTACTGAAGCTGAAATGGCAATACAGGACCCCGAACACAGAATTGTCTGAACAAACAGGCTTCTTCAGGATTTAACCCCTGCTGAAAAAACTGCAACCGCGCTGGAGCGGTTACCTCGTAAGGATTAATGATGAGCAACTAACCAAACGACTCTTCTATGAGGATGTCCGGGGTTCTCGTCGACAAGGGGATCATGAGTGACGCTACAAGGACACCTGCAGATCAACCTGACAAACTGAGAGGACCTCGCCTAGAACCGAGTGGCCTCGTGGAGATCAGTGAGGACGAGCAGCAATTTATGAAGCCAACCGAATCACCGCTGCTTAGGCTGAAAGGGCAGCTTGCAAGTCACAAACGCCACGGACCACCACTAACGATTTGCAAGTCTTCCCAACATGCCCTCACAGTCGACACCCCGTCCGATCGCGAATCGGCCTCGTTCGATGCCTTCGGACGCATTGCAAAAACAATCTGACAACGTCAAACTACTCATCAGCGAGCATCCCCTCTGTAAAACTTGCTTCGGTCCCCACAATAAATACAACCCCAGCCACCGGTGATCAAACTGTCAAGGTCCCACCTCCCTCGATTCTCCACCATCCTTCTACAACCGCATCGTCGAACACCGTGACGATAACCACTGGCACTACTTTCTCCACTCCCACCACCGTTAAGCCCACTGCTTACTACCCACTAGCACCGATGGGCACATGGTCCTAACCTGTCCCCATTGCGACTGCGCATTCACCTCACACATCGGCCTGGTCGATCACTTGCAAATCCATCACATGGAGGCTGGCAAATCAGTATTTGGAGGACCAACATACAGCAGAGCTTGCCGCCTCCCTTGCCTTCACTGCCCTCTAGCATGCACTCACCACATGGGCCTATTCGGTCACCTGCACATTCATAACAGCCGAATTAACAACGGTGTCGATGGCGTCGATACCACAGGCACATCCTCAACTCCTGCGATTACCAGCACCAGCACCACCACTACTCCTATTTTTACTACTACTACTACTCGTACTACCACTAGTACTACCACTATTACTACTACTACTACTACTACTCAAAATAAGATAGTGGTCCTTGAGGTGTGTTATTTTCGACTAGTTGACGACCGTTTGCCTCTCCCAGATGTGTGCATTTTCCTCAATATGAACAATCTGACGCGCTTTACACTATCATGATGCACTAAAAGCCGTTGTTTTTAAAGTCGCCAACTGACAGGATATCTCGGATCATGGGGTCAGCCCAGTCCCTGTTTGTGCGGAATGGCCGACTGGCGGACTGAGAGTCAGGTTACAATAGCTCCTTCCCATGTGGTCTTTATTGCACTTCCACTCAGCTGAGATCTGAACTGCCTCCCCTTCTGTTGTTGTTTTCTTGTTTGTGGTAAACCACAGTGCATGGGCATGCTCCCTCTCCCATCTTTGGCCTTCTTGACTCTGTCTTTACACCGTGTCCCGGTGGGGGTGGAACAGACAGTGAGGTAGACGTAGTGCATGTCTACTCTCACTATAATCTAGTGACTTTCACCGTCTCTGCACCACCCTGTCTTGAAATATACGGTGGGCTTTGTCGGACTGTAATGGTCGAACAGCCAGACAGAGTAGATTGTGTAGTGTCTACTATACTCTCGCTTTTCTCACCTAGACCCGGATAGTGACCTAGTAAAGGATATAGAATGCAGAAGTGAGCACAGGTGGAGAGCACGGTGAAAATTAGGACCTAAGCGTGCCTCGGTACCAGCTTGAATCCCACTGAGTTGATGTCATCGAGGCCACGTTAAGAAGGAGCCATTGCAGCCTAATTCTTAAACTACCAGGTGGTCACTCAACACTACCCACTGAGCTGACTGAGATGTCCAAGGTAAATTGTCCGTTGGCGAGCTAGTATGCCATGGATGGTAGTGCACCTCGATAGTCTCATATGTTTTAGATTTTTTATACTGAGGAATATGCGCTGAGATTCAAACTACTTTTCGCCGAAGATTCTCAAGCACCCATGCATTGTCCGACCCTGTCAAGCAACTGATGCTAAGATTTGGGAGAGAGGGCCGATAGAGCCGAAATTATCAGGTGTTATTTAAGCAAATGCGACTTTCTCGTGATATGCTTTCAAACGCTAAGTAGATGTAAGCCGTCAGGAAGGAGCCCCTTGTGTTACTAGTGAATCCAAAGTTGCAGTAGAGGAACCAGTGGGCTCATTACGCACTGTGGGCAGGTTAATGTGGTAAGGTCAGTGCACGTCGGCATTTTGCACGATGGATTTGAAAGTTATAAATATTTGAGATTTTTATCCTTTCCTGAGAGGAGTCCAGTTTAGTTGTTATGGCGTGTAGTAGATGGCGAGGTTTGTATTCTATTATCCAATATATGCAATTATTGTTTCTTTCAGATCAACGGAAGTATACCTGTGAGTTTTGTGGCAAAGACTTTGGACAGAGCGGTGACCTGAAGAAACACGTCCAATGCGTCCACGAAAGTATGTTTTTATACCCCACCATATTGAGCGTTACAATGTGCAGAATTTTAATCTCTCATGGGACGTTGGCTTTTCCATGGTTTTTGTAATTAGTTTAAGTACCGGAACCTTGAAACCGCTTTCAAGTTTATTTGCTTAGTAAGTATGCATGGGGTGTAGACCCGAATAAGATCCTGAAATATGAAAAATGGTAGTTGACCATGACATGCGTCGTGTACTCTTCACTGTTACTACCTGTAGAAGTACTTTATGCCTCCAGTTGAAATTTGCAACACAGGCAATCCTAAAATTAATATGCTTAGTATCAATTTATATTTACAACTCTATCGTAGCGGTCCATAGGACTCCTCCCTCTCCCAGTCGGTCAGCTACTGATGCGGGGATTCGTCACATGTAGCTGGCGAAGCTAGCCAACTTGTTTACGCATTTCGATTGTCGGTGTTTCCTGTGTGCCAGATGCAAACAGAAATTTTATTATAGAGAATGCGAGGTGTTGCAGGCGGACACTATGAGTTCATTATAGAAGGAAGGCTTCTTCCATGCTGAACATTGGTGGATGTGTTGCAGGTTTATAGGTGATGCGTAATGGTAGGTAGCGTATGTAGAATGCAAAATATGGCGATTACTAAGAATTTGTTATGGTAGAAATCGGCAGGTGTTATTTAAGCAAATACAACTTTCTCGTGATATTCTTTCAAACGATAAGTAGATGTAAGCTGTCGGGAAGGAGCCCCTCTTGTTACTAGTGAATCCGAAGTTGCATGAGAGGAGCCAGTGGGCTTACTACACTCTGCGGGCAGGTTAATGTGGTAGGCTCATTGTCCGTCGGCATTTCGTACGTTGGTTTTGAAAGTTATTAATAGTTGAGATTTCTATCCTTTCTTGAGAGGAGTCAAGTTAAGTTGTTATGTCGTGTAGTAGATGGCGAGGTTTATATTCTATTATCTAATTAATGCAATTATTGTTTCTTTCAGAGCAACGGAAAGTATACCTGTGAGTTTTGTGGCAAAGACTTTGGACTGAGCGGTGACCTGAAGAAACACGTCCAATGCGTCCACGAAAGTATGTTTTTATACCCCACCATATTGAGCGTTACAATGTGCAGAATTTTTAATCTCTCATGGGACGTTGGCTTTTTCCATGGTTTTTTGTAATTAGTTTAAGTACCGGAACCTTGAAACCGCTTTCAAGTTTATTTGCTTAGTAAGTATGCATGGGGCGTAGACCCGAATAAGATCCTGAAATATGAGAAAAATGGTAGTTGACCATGACATGCGTCGTGTACTCTTCACTGTTACTACCTGTAGAAGTACTTTATGCCTCCAGTTGAAATTTGCAACACAGGCAATCCTAAAAATTAATATGCTTAGTATCAATTTATATTTACAACTCTAACGTAGCGGTCCATAGGACTCCTCCTTCTCCCAGTCGGTCAGCTACTGATGCGGGGATTCGTCACATGTAGCTGGCGAAGCTAGCCAACTTGTTTACGCATTTCGATTGTCGGTGTTTCCTGTGTGCCAGATGCAAACAGAAATTTTATTATAGAGAATGCGAGGTGTTGCAGGCGGACACTATGAGTTCATTATAGAAGGAAGGCTTCTTCCATGCTGAACATTGGTGGACGTGTTGCAGGTTTAAAGGTGATGCGTTATGGTAGGTAGCGTATGTAGAATGCAAAATATGGCGATTACTAAGAATTTGTTATGGTAGAAATCGGCAGGTGTTATTTAAGCAAATACAACTTTCTCGTGATATTCTTTCAAACGATAAGTAGATGTAAGCCATCAGGAAGGAGCCCCTCGTGTTACTAGTGAATCCGAAGTTGCATGAGAGGAGCCAGTGGGCTTACTACACTCTGCGGGCAGGTTAATGTGGTAGGCTCATTGTCCGTCGGCATTTCGTACGTTGGTTTTGAAAGTTATTAATAGTTGAGATTTCTATCCTTTCTTGAGAGGAGTCAAGTTAAGTTGTTATGACGAGTCTTAAAATCTATTCTCTGATTAATGCTATTATTGTTTCTTTCAGAGCAACGAAAGTATACCTGTGAGTTTTGTGGCAAAGACTTTGGACTGAGCGGTGACCTGAAGAAACACGTCCAATGCGTCCACGAAAGTATGTTTTTATACCCCACCATATTGAGCGTTACAATGTGCAGAATTTTAATCTCTCATGGGACGTTGGCTTTTCCATGGTTTTTGTAATTAGTTTAAGTACCGGAACCTTGAAACCGCTTTCAAGTGTATTTGCTTAGTAAGTATGCATGGGGCGTAGACCCGAATAAGATCCTGAAATATGAAAAATGGTAGTTGACCATGACATGCGTCGTGTACTCTTCACTGTTACTACCTGTAGAAGTACTTTATGCCTCCAGTTGAAATTTGCAACACAGGCAATCCTAAAATTAATATGCTTAGTATCAATTTATATTTACAACTCTAACGTAGCGGTCCATAGGACTCCTCCTTCTCCCAGTCGGTCAGCTACTGATGCGGGGATTCGTCACATGTAGCTGGCGAAGCTAGCCAACTTGTTTACGCATTTCGATTGTCGGTGTTTCCTGTGTGCCAGATGCAAACAGAAATTTTATTATAGAGAATGCGAGGTGTTGCAGGCGGACACTATGAGTTCATTATATAAGGAAGGCTTCTTCCATGCTGAACATTGGTGGATGTGTTGTAGGTCTAAAGATAATGCGTAATGGTAAGTGGCGTATGTAGGATGCAATAATGGCGAGTACTAATAATTTGTTATGGTAGAAATTGGCAGGTGTTATTTAAGCAAATGCGACTTTCTCGTGATATGCTTTCAAACGATAAGTAGATGTAAGCCATCAGGAAGGAGCCTCTCTTGTTACTAGTGAATCCGAAGTTGCATGAGAGGAGCCAGTGGGCTTACTACACTCTGCGGGCAGGTTAATGTGGTAGGCTCATTGTCCGTCGGCATTTCGTACGTTGGTTTTGAAAGTTATTAATAGTTGAGATTTCTATCCTTTCTTGAGAGGAGTCAAGTTAAGTTGTTATGTCGTGTAGTAGATGGCGAGGTTTGTATTCTATTATCTAATTAATGCAATTATTGTTTCTTTCAGATCAACGGAAGTATACCTGTGAGTTTTGTGGCAAAGACTTTGGACAGAGTGGTAACCTGAAGAGGCACGTCCAATGCGTCCACGAAAGTATGTTTTTATACCCCACCATATTGAGCGTTACCATGTGCAGAATTTTAATCTCTCATGGGACGTTGGCTTTTCCATGGTTTTTGTAATAAGTTTAAGTACCGGAACCTTGAAACCGCTTTCAAGTTTATTTGCTTAGTAAGTATGCATGGGGTGTAGACCCGAATAAGATCCTGAAATGTGAAAAATGGTAGTTGACCATGACATGCGTCGTGTACTCTTCACTTTTACTACCTGTAGAAGTACTTTATGCCTCCAGTTGAAATTTGCAACACAGGCAATCCTAAAATTAAGATGCTTAGTATCAATTTAATTTTACGACTCTATCGTAGCGGTCCATAGGACTCCTCCCTCTCCCAGTCGGTCAGCTACTGATGCGGGGATTCGTCACATGTAGCTGGCGAAGCTAGCCAACTTGTTTACGCATTTCGATTGTCGGTGTTTCCTGTGTGCCAGATGCAAACAGAAATTTTATTATAGAGAACGCGAGGTGTTGCAGGCGGACACTATGAGTTCATTATAGAAGGAAGGCTTCTACCATGCTGAACATTGGTGGACGTTTTGCAGGTTTATAGGTGATGCGTAATGGTAGGTAGCGTATGTAGAATGCAAAATATGGCGATTACTAAGAATTTGTTATGGTAGAAATTGGCAGGTGTTATTTAAGCAAATGCGACTTTCTCGTGATATGCTTTCAAACGATAAGTAGATGTAAGCCATCAGGAAGGAGCCTCTCTTGTTACTAGTGAATCCGAAGTTGCATGAGAGGAGCCAGTGGGCTTACTACACTCTGCGGGCAGGTTAATGTGGTAGGGTCAGTGCCCGTTGGCATTTTGCACGTTGGTTTAGAAAGTTATTAATAGTTGAGATTTCTATCCTTTTTGAGAGGAGTCTAGTTTAGTTGTTTTGGCGTGTAGTAGATGGCGAGGTTTATATTCTATTATCAAATTAATGCAATTATTGTTTCTTTCAGAGCAACGGAAGTATACCTGTGAGTTTTGTGGCAAAGACTTTTGGCAGAGCATTAACTCATGTTGCCTGGTTTTGATCGATAATTCAAGCTCTTGCATTATAAGATTGTGTGATCACTATCGAATGCGTGTTTTTGGCTTCGTTGCATCGACGCATGCCATGAAAGTAGGTGCTTTATGGAAGGCGTTGCATATTGAATTTCATATTTTGCTATTTATTTGCGTTTTTTTTGTAAAGTTTTGAAGAGGTTTTTCGAGACAATTTTTGCGTTCTTGAGATCTTTTTTGAATGTTTGTGGATGTAAGCTGGAGTGATTCGGTTTTCGTGGTATGAATGACCACAAACTTGAAAGACTGTAGTCTCTGCATTTGTTCCTCATTTCACAAAGTTAACGAGGCAAAATTAATGTCTGTTGCAAGCTGCAGGAGATGAATATTTAATATTTCTATCATATGAGCTGCCAACTTTAATTTTGATGATGTTAAGTTCGTTTGAAAGGATATACTTGAGGCTTCGAGATAAGTTATTTGTTTCTGCATTTCAAAATAACGGAAATACACTTGTCAGTTCTGAGACTAAAAATTCGGGCTGAAATGTTCACTAAAGAGGCATGCCAAGGCGTCCACGAAAGCATGTGTTTGTTCTCTGCCTGACTTGCCGTTTCCCTGTTGAAGATTTTTGTTACATCTGTCGCCTTTTCATTCTCCACCACATGTTTACTTGCTTCTTGAGGAGAGTGGGTTTATTTCAGATCATATTTTCCTACATATTTTCACAATGGGTTTCGACAAATTTACTTAAATATAATTTTTAGCCCACTGACGTAGTTTATGGAATCTAGATTGTAGATGGGATCACAAATCCCGTCCGCTTTAGCATTTTTGCTTGCCTTCACTATCCCCACACTGTGATATTTAGCATCCATCTGTCGTTTAATATGATTCACCTTTTGAACGGGTATCTGGAGTTCGCAAAAAAGTAGAACTTTTATTCTGTGGCGTGCAGATTCTTCTGTAGGGATATTCGGTTTGGTTAATTTCTGTGCGGATTAGGTTTTGTGCAGTGCCTCTGTACTCTTAATTAACTGTGCATTAGGCTAGTTGACTAGCCGAAAAAAGATATTTTTGTGCCTTCGCAGTGAGTCTAATTAGGTCATCCGATAGTGAAACGGCCGAAAAGTGGCCATTAAATGGTGGTGCTTTTTGCAGTGCTGCCGATTACGGACAACCGCCCGAAAACCTTTTGTGGATCAATTGCCAGTTAAGTTCACTCTGCAGGTGAAAGAGCTTTCGCGCTGTATTTTACCTTCCTACGCATTTAACTTGCATTTTGGAGCACATTAATGCAGGTTTGCACATAATTATTGAAGTGTCGATTGGGTTGCGGCCGTAGATTCGCCCTTTTTCAGAGGGTCTGAAGAGACAAGTCTGTGCATTGCTATGGCCACGGTGATTCATAGGGACCGAGTGCAAACGGACTGTTTGTGACAACCAATGCAATTACTTGCGTGCTCAGATGGCACTATTGAAGGCATGGTTATTCATTATACTGAAGTTTTACGATCTGTGAAAATCGATGTGCTACACAATTCAACCCATGTGATGCGGATGAATCGTATGCAAAGACTCGTTTGTGTGTGATATTGGAATATTAAAATAATCGTCCACCCTGATATGCGACCAAATTGTGTTCAATAAATTGAGAAAACATTAAATTTGTTTATCTCATACTAAAAGAAAATTTTACTCTGTTCGGGGAAGACTTGCACATTTTAAACCGCCTGAGCCATCTAGATGTTATACAATAACAAAATAAAGTAAAAAGATACGGAGGTCTCCTTTTTGGCCATTTGAGTTCGACTTTCAGCCGATTTTGTTTTCTTTTCAGAGGCTTTCAAAGACTAATTTCTCGTGTGGTCGTGTGATACCGTCGAATAATCATGTAACTCTGTTATTTTTTGGAATGTTTCTTTTGCTATTTCCAAACCTCATCAATGTCATTTAGTTTTTATCGGACTTAATAAAGATAACAATTAAATAAATTGCTCTGCTAGTTTTTGTTGATATGTTGATTCAACTTGGAATTGGACAGTGCCCACGAGCTTCGAATCAGTAAACAAGAGCTTTTCCAAATAACGAAAAATAATTCTGTTTTAAGCCTCGGAAGATTTCGTTAAAATAACCATGGCGACTTTTTGTTTAATGCGCGATAATATTTCTTGATTACTCTTGAAAACTTTCAAAGCGCTTAATTACGTAATCAGACACCTCAATTTTTGGTGCAGTTTCATTGCAATAAGCTTAATTACAAGGAATTATTACTGTCGTCAGGTTGTTTTGACATTTGTTCACTGTTACTGTTTTGAAATCCTGTAACCGTTCTTCAACTGACTTTCTTCTTTGTCAAATGTTGCATTTTCTCCCAGGACAACAATAGCCATGATTTTTTAACTATTCCTAGTGAGTGACATGCAGCTCACACGCTTATAGTGAGTTGAAATGAGCCAAACCCGAATGCCAAGCTGGTTCCACCCCATATTTCGCTCCCATTCGAAAGACGATAAAGACAAGTGATAAAGAAGTTTCACCTAGTAAAATCGGAAATCGCAGTAAAACAGAAAAAACTATGTACATAGGAAATGTATAACAAATTGGTTACCACCATTCTCCCCGTCTAGACTGAAGGCGACGTATATCGACACCGAAGGATAAATTCCATGTTGAAACACATGAGGGATAAGCTGTTTGGGCAAATTCACTAGAAGACCGCCATAATCGATGCAAATGCCTGTGGTTGAAGACGTTTTGTGACCAGGGACGGTGGAGTAGGAGAGGAAAAGAGGCATTAGATAGGAATTCAGTATTTTTTTCGGTAGTTCCTCTAAGACAACAGGCTTGACCCGGTCTATGCAGGTTACGTCCTTGTCACCGCCAAGTATCCGAAATGTCTTGGTATTGCTTTGAAAGTACCCAGGAAAGGTCCTTCGTATGGTGATTCCAGTGGATTGCGCACACGGTGGCACCGAACGAACACCTGCATGCAGTCAGCCAAGCGCTCGGTCTGTGGGGTTCGCGGTGGAACTAGGGAGAGCGAACGCGCAAATTTTCACTGAGGCTGCACAATATCATCAGGACTCGTCGGCACCGCAAAGGTTTGGAGTGGCTATCTTGCCTGGCAGTCGGAGGGTAGTGCCGAACACCAAGTCAACAGCGCTGCAGTGCAGCTCCAACTTCAGTGCCGCGCGAATGCTAAGAGACACTGTCGATTCCTCTGTGGAACGCTGGGTGGTCCTTATTTGGTGATACAAACGTTTTTCCTTGCCGTTGGTTGCTTGGTAGCAGGCTGTCGTCCGAATGTGTGAGAACCCAGGAATGAAGAGCAGGGCTTTAAATAAGGCAGACTCAAACTAGGTACGTCGTTCAGTCGTTATCCCTTATGGGGCGTTGACCATGGTGATAGGACTGAACGAAACCTTGGCGATGGTGTCTGTGTCCAAATTTGGCATAGGAATGGCTTCAGCCCAGTTTATCCATTATATGAAAGCAAGAGGTCTGTGACCTCCAGATGCACACTGGTGAACCGTTGGTCGGTCCTTGGGAAGGTGTCTTGTGGATATGTGTTGTGGCTTCACACCTTTTGGTAACTCACGCTCGTATCCAAGTGTTGATACCCTTGTTCATGTCAGGCCAGGCAAATTCTTCCGCGAGGAGCTTTTGTGAGGCCCGAATACCAGGGTGTGATAGTCTCTGGAGAGAGTTAATCACAGCTGCACTCATCGATGTGGGCATGAATGGAAGATGAAAAAAATTCGATGCCAGCTCCGACAGTGAGAGGAACTTCTATGAGCTGGAGACCACTAACTGACTCGTCACGATGGCAACGGACTTGTCTTTGCCCAGCCGCCATGGCAGAAATATCGACCCCATGTAAGAGCTGGAGTGTGGCGAGTGAAGATATTGAAAGCACGTTGGTCAGCTCATTCTTCGTGCATTTAACAAGGCGGATGCTGGTCGTTTCTTGTGTGACGTAGTTCAGATGGGCAATGTTTTGCGGACTGTACGTGTCTAAGTCGAAGTGAAGAGCGAATGTTAACGGCTTGAAGGTCATGAGGTGGCGGAAATGCTTCACGGGCGAGTAGTTCAGGACTAAATTTAATGTAACGTGGCTCAGCTGGCGAAACTTTCTTGAACAAAAAGACTAATGAAAGAGTCAAAGTAGCAAGATGTTGAAGGATTGCGCCATCAACCGCTGTCAAAGCGTCAACCAGCAATGGGAGATGAGCTTCGGGAACTGGATGTTAGCAACGTAGCGTCAGCGAAAATTCCTCGATTCTCCCGAAAATAGTTAATTCTTTACTAATGTACGTGAGAGGACCCATAAAAACTAAAAATACAGTAGATTGCCTAAATCATGAAAGGTCTATATCAGAATTTGAGGTAGTAGCAGGACATGCATTTTAAGGTGTTAGTTCTGTTTGTTGTATTAAATTGTTGAACAAAAAGCTGTTTAATAATAAAGATATCGCTTCAGATCAGTTTATTCCTAGGAAAACGGGGCTAAATGGGGCAAAATCAGACGCTTCTTGCTATCCAGGAATTTTCCTATGCTATTACAAGCTACAGATCAAAGCATTTTGCTTTTCTGCGCAGTACTATGAATGAACATTAATATAAGCCGGAAAAAATTTGGAATATATCCCTTCGGAGAATATAAAATTTTGTTTAGTTTTCACGAAAAGCAGGTGAATGCAAGTTTGAGAGATCAAATTTTTTTGGAAAAATGAGAGCATTTTTAGTTTCAAAAATCAAGTTTCGCAAATTTATGACGTTTTGTTCCAAAAAAAGCTGTAATAAACTTTGGTGAATGTACTTTGCTTTTCCACACCGATAGTAAGGACTTTAAACGTGCGTTTAAACGAAACGAGATGATACATCGCGACTGTTCGCAGTCACGGCGTACGCGAAGCCTGAAAAGACAATTTCGGTTTGCAGTTGACTATAAATGAATAAGGAAACTTGAAACGGAAGTGGCAGAAAATTCACATTTCATCGCAAAATCTGAGTATATATTCGGCCACTCTCCTGTGTGTATGAAAGCTTAGAACTTGACTGAGAAGTAAGCAAAGATATCTGATGGATTTCATGAGTTAGGACACCTACTATATGTGGTAAGACAGCACGATATCAGTACAGTTGAAAATGAACAGCTGGTAAAACTTAACTGTGTGACGGCACCGTTACAGCTGACACGGGGGTGTTGGAGGAAAAGCAGCACTGGTTTCAACATGGGGAGGGGGGCAGATGACGCCAAGGAATTCCAGAGATTATAACCAAAAAGACGCTTGACGTCGTACTTGTCAACATGGTCAAATCAGAAGGCGGGATGCTCCTTGTGCTCATCGGCATTCTGATCAGCCACCAAGAGTTCATCGATGCGCACAACTGGTAAGGCACATCAAGTATGGTCAATGTACCTCTGGAAATTCTAGGCGGCATTGAGAAGGCCAGATGGCATGCGGGTGAATTCGAAACAACTAAACGGAGTAGTAACAACATTTTTCGAAATAAATTCTGAGATGAAAGGTGGTTGCTAGATAGCACGCACCAGGTCGAGAAACAGCTTTTCCGAAAAGGGCTTTGGCGAAGGGCTCATGAGGAGGCATTGGGCACCGATCTGAATTGGGGTTGTTT
This sequence comes from Schistocephalus solidus, assembly GCA_017591395.1. Classification (NCBI taxonomy): domain Eukaryota; kingdom Metazoa; phylum Platyhelminthes; class Cestoda; order Diphyllobothriidea; family Diphyllobothriidae; genus Schistocephalus; species Schistocephalus solidus. The sequence continues at coordinate 55,052 of WEDG01006013.1, forward strand.
GTTCCACAGTTGTCGCTGCAGGATCACCAGTCGCCTGGTGTTACCTTGAAAGCCAACGGAAGAGGGGACACCCAAGAACTCTCAGATAGTCGTATGCCTCAAAGCTTATCCTAACTGCCAGCTTTCAGGGATTTGAGTAAGGTATTGAACCGGAGGATGGAAGCCAGCAGAAAACAGGAAAATTAACGTCACCAGATAGGAATTTATACATAAAGTTTATTTGGGCTGCTGTATGAAATGCCCGTGAGAGACAAAGTTAAAAATCCTCAATGGCGTTGCGTAGGCAAAGGAAGCTACGAAAGTGTTATCTAATTTCGGCCACAGAAGTACAAAGAACCTCAAACGGCAGAAATGTAATTCTTTCTTCCCATAGGCGCAAGCTCCTCCAGCACTATCTTGAGGGTCATTTCTAAAGTAAATTTAGCCTGAGAGGGAGTTCGCGGTCGGGTGTAGAGGAATTTGCCCATGCCTCATTTACAAAAACAAGGTTTGGACAGTATACGGACACCGGATTCTGGAATGAAGACATTGGCAATTGAATTTATAGCCCATGTTTTTTGGTACTTTAACATACCTGCTCATCCGATGTATGTAGGACTGTTACGCTAGGGTTTCTCTCTCGTAGGTAAGGTTTACTGGTAAGCTTGCGAAGGGGGCTACGGTTAGGGGTAGGATAAGCTTTAGGTTTAAGGCTATGGTTACTTTGAATATTCGGGTTAGGTTTATGGTTCGACTTAGTGTGCTGCCCGCAGTCTTACCTCATCGGTCCATCGTTAACCAATGAGCACGGACTACCTATTTGCCGATCATTTACGCGCACGTAGACGACAACTATCAACTTGCACGTCTGTTTCGTCACCTAGTTTGTAACCAAACAAACATGGCAGAACTACACGTTTGGTCAGGGTATTTTCACGGTTTCCGTCCTGCCCTAAATGAGACCCTAGTGATCTGTTTCGTGTATCGCCACGTTTTCTATACATAGCTACCTACTTATTTCTATAAAGTAGGGGTAGTTTACCTTCTGCCACTGTCGTTCTAGCATAAGACGCTTTGCGGTTTTCTGGCATTTGCCACGGATTGTACCGTACTGCACTGCATGTTATCCGTGGGGTTGGATGTCTACTCCTTGCCGTGAATAAAAATTATTTGGTAGCACCTGTCACCTAGGATGACAATTTCAAGGGACCAAATGGCTTCTGAATCTGCTTCCCATTTGTTTCGAACAATTTCGTGAAAATAATTGGGGGTGGGTGAGTTGGTTTATCGCAACCACTAAATTTTTCGTCCGTCCCTGTAACATTAACTTAATCAAATTAATCAAATTCTATCACAAAATTTCGAACTAAGTTTATATTATGTCCCGCCTTCTGTCGGAATTCGCCCTTCCAATCCTTTGTAAAGTTTCTTTGCATTTTGTCCACCTTGTCATCTTGTTTGCTGCAGTGGTTTAAAGCACGTCTAGATGGCATCGATTCGTGGAGTTCTGTAGCCGCCTAGAATGATGCAGCAGCCCTATTTAGGTGCAACACTGTTTACTCCCTAGTGGGTAGAGGGCTGCCAAAGGTGACTTAAACAAATGATGCATCTTATGAAAGCTGCAGCAAACTTTGGCTTGCAGACTGCGTTTGACGAGGTCGAAAAATAAAGTTACCAACAACTTGACAACAATCCTTCCGCCCACCACCGTCTCCTCCGTGGTACCCCCTGGGTACTCGGGTGAGTCCGCTCACTCTAGCAGCCTGGAAAGCTTGCTTCCTTGGAGACAATCCGAGGATCAGCCAACTGCAATGGAAGACGGCCCTAGTCACTCGGGAACGGTTGCGCTACAAATTGGATACCACCGCACTCAACAAAAACCGATTCTCCGAGCCGGGGCAGCTGGAGGTGGGTCCTGTATCCATCATGCTTCAATGGATTCAGTTTTAACCGAAGGCATCCTTTATGATATCGTTTAACACTTTTAATTTAACAGTTTCCGTATTTTACCACCAGATTGGTCGCTCTCCGAATTAGATAGCCATAAAAATTGTCAATCACCAACGATTCTTGAAGGTTGTATCCGGTGCAGTGTGCTCTTTAGGAAAGTTATTTCTATATATGACGGTCTGGGTCACTTTTGCAGTCTTATTATAGAATATGACATCTACCATCATGAGGGTCTGTAATCAATGTAGCTCTCAGTGAATACAAAAGGTTCTCTTATAGGATGACTACTTAAAAACGGCTTGATCCTGGCATTTTCCTGCTTAAGTTCAAATTGCTGCATCCTTTATCTAATTATTTTCAAAGAAAACAGCGAAACGTTCTTAATTGGCATGAATTGATATGTTTTCAGTGCACGACGGATAAAATCGTCATCTTGCTTACTCGTTAACTGTTTTGTTCCGGCCTGCTTAATTCTGGCATGGTTCTCTCATTTATAATGCGCCACAGCGTTACCTGGCAGATAGCGGAAATACTTGCTTAAGACTCACGCGGCATTCCATTTGCTGCAACATTCCGTATCCGTTCGTAGTCAACTGCAGATGGAAACTGCCTGGCTATCATTTACGATGTGACATCATGCCGCTGGTTCACTTATATGCTTAGTTGTTTATGGTCCCAATTATCAGTGTGGTAAAAACTACAGCCACAGAATTTTATTACTGAGTTTTTGTGACCCAAAAGCTCATAAATTCGCAAAACAAATTTTAAAAACTGAATTCCCCCATATTTTTAATGCCCGTCTTTCTTTCAAGGAAAACCCGGATTTATTAAAACTTTTCTTGCTTCTAATAATGGTCGTTTATGGTGCGAATTGTAGCAATTTCTTGGATATCAAGAAAAATCGAATTTGCCCAGTTCTGACGAAGTTTTCCTTCATAAACCAGGTTTGAAATGAGCTCTTCTCTAGTAAATTGCTTTCCGCACCTCAACTCAATACGCCTTTGCGATAGCCAAATCAATTCCTCAAACAAAATTAGCAACTTCAAATACGTGTCCCACTCCCCACTCATCTTTCGATCTCCAAAGTTGAAGAGCTAGACAAACTATCTTAAGTGAGTCTGGGTCAAAAAATAGCTGGCCCATCCCATTTAATTTTAATAAAAATTCTGAACTGTGTTTTATATAAGAAGGGATTACTTTTTGGTTTTTTTACTGCTTACAGTATGTCAATCACACCATAATTCCGGATGGAAAAACAACACTCTGACAAAAGTGATTAATAAAGTACTCAGAATTTTCCGAATTTGCTATCAATGTCCTTAGAAATTCAAATATGTTCTTAGGATAAAAATAGAATCTCTTGTAATCGTTTGGCATAAATTTTCGTGTTTTTGAAATTTTATGCACGAATAAAAAGTTTAATTCAGCGCAGAAGCCGTTTGCAATTATGCGATTCTTTAAGATCATACAATTTCTATCATATCTGCACGTTTATATAGGTTGCTTTATGAAATATGCAGTATGTTCGTCATCCATTGAACAAAAATTTGAGTCCAGTACGACCTCTTCTTAATAGCTCTAAGAAAGTTTCGCTTTTCATGATACGAAAAATATGCCTTATGCAATTTTCATTCTCTAAGTCCAACTGCAACTGCATACCCATCGTACTGGAATTCAGAAAATTTAGGGGAAAATGATAAAAACTCTTTCCTCTAGCATAAAATTTAAAATGAAGTCAGTTGATTTGAGGTTCTATTAACGATGTTTGAACATAAGGTCAGAAAACATCAATGTGAAAAATTAAATACTACTTACGTAGTCATTTGTAACCGAGCGTGGTCGTGAAGAAGCTCACCAAATAGTCGGCATGCTGTTATGACTGAAATATCTTGGGTTTATACCGCAATGTAATCAGTATTTTAACCCCTCATAAATATTCCTTTCTCATCGCAAACAAGCCTCAGGCCTTTGGTTAAAATTTAATGAGATGGGCCAGGTACGGTAGGTATGAACCGGAACGGTTAACTGCCCAGTGTGATACCTGATGTTTTCAATGTGCAGACGAAAACAACACGGGAATGCCCATCCTAAGAAGGTGGTCGGTTTCCCTTGGTTAATTTCGCACGGCAGAGTTCCTGATTTTTTGACATCATTTTAAAAATTATAATATTGAATAACTTTTAGTTCTATTAGAACGAGTGAGTCTCGTCAGACTTGATTAAAATCCTCTGCTCTAATGCAGGTTATACGGACTCTGCCAAATTGGTTTGCTACTAGTAGCCGCTTTATATGGCTTCTATGCCACCACAAACTCCAACATGATTGACCATGGAGGAGTAGGATCAACGAAGGGACAAGGCCTGCAGCGCTTGAAACTATCATGGTGCGCTATAAATCCGTGGCTTTGAAGGTTGCCAACTGACGGGAACGCTCGGACCACGTGATCAGCCCAATGTGTGGTTGCGTGGAGTGGCTAACTGGTGGACTGCGAGTCAGGCTGCGATAGCTCCATGTTAATGTGGCCTTTAATGCACTCCCACTCCTTGGAATCCGAACCAGGTGTGGTGGTACGCCCAGGGGCGGCTCCGGCCGTGCCAGCCACATGCGCCCTCTCCCATCTCCGGTCTTCTTGACTTTGTCATGACACCAAGCTAAGATGGGAGAGGAGGAGAGAGTGCGGTAGATGCAGCGCAAGTGTACTATCACTTTAAAATAAATCACGCGCAAGTCACCATCCCAGCACCACCTTTCCGTGGAGCATACGGTGGGCATCGTCGGACTACGACGGTGGAATTGTTGTCGGTTGCTGATGAATTTCAATACTTGCGTCGTACTTCAGCAAATCAGAAGAGAAGGCTGCTGAACCGCCCACAATACTTGTGGCATTGCTCCATATTCCAGGAGAAGTATGTTAAGGATTAAGATGAGGGTTAGTTGATGATCAAAGCTAGGGCTAGGTTCATGATTATGCTAAAGGTGAAGGTTGCGGTTCGTGTTAATTGTAGAGCTAAGGTCCAGGGTGGGGTGTAGGGGTACTAGTTACGGGTAGCACCACACAGATAGCATTTAGTCGCTCCATTTGTCTCGTACAGGTGGTGAATGCTCCTGTGGCCGCCTCTAACTGGTACCCAACTCTCACCTGTTGCTCCTCAAAGTTGGGTTCTTCCCAGCAGCCACACCCCGGGCAACCGTCACGACCGATGGGTTAAACCAGGTGAGGGTCTCCGGTGTTGTTTGTGTCTCCACACCTGGTATGTCTGACTCCCGAACTTCCCACCTCCCTCCTCTCAAAAAGTCCTACGGTGGGGGCGACAGCAACCCCGTAGGCGGCCCAGGCAAACTCGGGTCGTTCTCCCACTAAAAGAAAACCGTGACCCATAGTGGAGTTCGGCAGCCATCTGGGATGTCCGAGCAGCCCTATTTAGGGACAGTACTGCTTGCCTCCTCGCAGAGGATGGGGCTAGAAAAGGTGCCCTAAACAAATGCTGGTTATCACGTCTTCTGCAGCCGGCCACGACTCGCAGATCGAAAAATACGCGGTCTTTAAACTCAAACAAACAACAATTCCCCCCGTCCCAATCCCCCTCGCCATATTCTCCAGGCTGCTCGGGTGAGACCACTCACACAAGCAGCCTGGAATGTTCGTTCCCTTTTAAAAAATTCTAGGAGCAACCGGCCGGAACGAAGGACGGCGCTAGTCGCTCGGGGAACTGGCGCGCTACAAGGTGGACATTGCTGCTCTCAGCGAGACCCGATTCTCTGAGCAGGGTCATCTGGAAGAGGTGGGTGCCGGCTACACCTTCTTCTGGAGCGGCCGGCCAAAGGCAGTGTGACGTGACGCTGGCGTTGCCTTTGCCATACGGAACGATATCGTGGGACGTCTGACCTGTCTGCCGCAGGTTATCAATGATCGCCTGATGAGCCTCCGCCTGCCTCTTCGGGGAGACCAGTTCGCCACCATCATCAGCGCCTACGCTCCCCAATGACGAGCTCTGATGCGGCGAAGGAAAAATTCAAGTAGGACCTGCACACCCTGCTGGCGACTGTGCTGAAGGTGGACAAGTTAATTGTCCTTGGTGACTTCAATGCCCGCGTCAAGACGGACCACGCTGCCTGGCGGGAAGTGCTGGGTCCCCACGGTCTCGGTAGCTGTAACGATAACGGCTTCCTCCTTCTGCGAACGTGTGCGGAACACCGTCTCCTGCTGACCAACACATTCTTCCACCTTCCGACGCGGGAGAAGGCCACGTGGATGCACCCACGGTCGCGGTGCTGGCAGCTGCTGGACTATGTTCTCGTCTGGAGGCGAGATCGACAGGACGTGCTGGTAAGCAAGGCGATCCGCGATGCCGATGGTTGGACAGATCACCGCCTCGTCATCTCCCAGATGAGGCTCTGACTGCAACCCCGACGAAGGCCCCAAGGTAAGAGTCCGCCAGATAATTTAAATACTCTTTTGTTAAATTTGACTGCTAACTGTTTTGTTTTCAGAAACTAAATACCCGAGAAACTGGAGAACCTACATGCTCCAGATAATAACGGCACCGTGGAAACACGATGGTGCCAACTGCGAAATGTCATCCAGTCCACCGCCCTCGAAGTCCACGGATGCGCATGCCGTCAAAACCAGGACTGGTTTAACGGTAATGACGCTGACATATGCAACTTACTCGCGGAGAAGAATAAATTACACAAAGCCTACATGGACCTTAGGACTGACGCCACCAAAGCAGCCTTCTTCAGATGCCGCCGCCTTGTACGGCAACGGCTGCGGAAAATGCAGGATGCCTGGATGATCTGAAAGGCGGAGGAAATCCAGGAGTATGCGGACCGCAATGAAATGAAAAACTTTTTCAAAGCCATCAAGGCCATCTACGGCCCGTGTATCAAGGCGACCGCCCAGCTGCTCAGCTCTGATGGCACAACACTGCTGACAGAGAAATCGCAAATTCTGAAGCACTGGGTCGAGCACTTCAGAAATGTCCTTAACTGTTCATCGGCCATCTCCGATGCTGCCATTGACCGGCTCCCTCAAGTGTACACGAACAATGACCTGGATCTGCCGCCTTCCCTACCAGAAACCATCCGGGCCGCGTAGCAGATTTCCAGCGGTAAAGCACCGGGATCCGACGTGATTCCACCGGAATTCTACAAGCATGGTAGGCCCCGGCTGATGGCAGAACTCACAACTTTCTTCCAGGATATGTGGTGCAAAGGACAAGTTCCTCAGGATTTCAAAGACGCTAACATCGTCCATCTCTACAAACGGAAGGGGAACCGGCAACTCTGTGATAATCACAGAGGCATCTCGTTGCTCAACATCGCCGGGAAGATCTTCACCCGTATCCTTCTCAATCGTCTGAACGGTAACCTAGAGCATGGCCTGCTGCCGGAAAGCCAATGTGGCTTCCGCCGACACCACGGAACAACCAACATGATCTTTTCCACCCGCCAGCTACAAGCGAAGTGCCAGGAGATGCGAGTTCGCCTATACACTAACTTCGTGGATCTGACGAAAGCCTTTGACACGGTGAATCGTGACGGACTGTGGAAAGTCATGCAGAAATTCGGCTGTCCTGAGCAGTCAACGCACACGGTGCGTCAGCTTCATGACGGGATGACGGCGCGCGTCACTGACAACGGGACGGTATCCGAAGCATTCGCAGTGACCAACGGAGTGAAGCAGGGCTGCGTACTGGCCACCACCCTCTTCAGTCTCATGTTCTCGGCTATGCTGATGGACGCCTACCGTGATGAGCAGCCTGTGAACCGCATCGCCTACAGAACTGACGGGCACCTTCTCAACAGTCGGCGTATGCAGGCCACAACGCGCGTGTCTACGGTTACAGTACATGACTTGCTCTTCGCGGATGACTGCGCCCTTAAACACCGTGACGGAGGACGACATGCAAAGAAGTATGGACCTCTTCGCCATAGGCTGCGCCGATTTTGGATTAACAATCAGTACAGCCAAAATGGTTGTCATGCCCCAGCCGCCACCCAGCGTGGAATACAATGCTCCTAGAATCAATGTCAACGGTGCTCAACTCAAAAACGTGGAAACCTTCGCTGTCACGCAACGCGAGAATCGATGACTAAGTTACCCAACGGAACTCCAAAGCCAGTCAGGCCATCGGCTGCTGCAGGCCTCCGTGTGGAATCGCCACGGTATGTACCTGAACACCAAACTAAGGATATACAAGGCCGTCGTCCTGACGACACTCCTTTACGGAGCGGAGACCTGGACGATATACTCGAACCAAGCCAGGAAGCTGGATCACTTCCATCTCAGCTGCCTCCGCAGAATACTGAAGCTGAGATGGCAAGACAGGATCCCGAACACGGAAGTCCTGGAGCGGACCGGAATCCTCAGCATCCACGTCATGCTGAGGCAAGTGCAACTGCGATGGAGCGGCCACCTGGCAGGAATGGACGACGAGCGACTACCCAAACGACTTTTCTACGGATGTCGCTACGGTTGCTCGCCAACATGGAGGTCAAAAACGATGCTACAAGGAAACTTTGAAGAAATCACTGAAGCAACTGCAAATCAACCCGGCGATCTGGGCAAGACCTCGCCCAGGATAGACTGCATGAAGAAGATCCATGAAGACTGGTTCAGCAATCTATGAGGCCAACCGCATCGCCGCCGCCAAGGCCAAAAGAGCGGCACGAATGTCACCAGCGCCCCGGACCAACACCGTCGATGCCCAGGCCCTGTTAACATGCCCGCGCTGTCAACGCGTCTTCCGCGCGCAAATCTGCCTGGTTGAACATCTTCGGACGCGATGCACCAACAATCTGACAATTCCAACTTATACGTCAAACTCTGCCGACCGTCCTTCGGACCCACCCTCCCTCGCCCCTGGCATCAATTCCATTACTTCCATTATCATAGAGACCACATACCAATACTCATCGCCTGTTACCCCACCACCGCAACTACCACTGCCTTCGCCTTCACTACCAACAACACCATCATCAGCGATGGGGACTCTCACCTAAACTGTCCTCAATGCGACCGCACATTCAAACTCACGCATCGGCGTGGTCGGTCACTTGCGAATCCATCGTACAGAGACTGGTGAACCAGTGCCTGGAGCGCCAACACACAGCAGAGATCGCCACCTCCACTACCCTCACTGTCCTTGCGCATTCACTCATCGCATGGGCCTATTCAGTCACATGCGCATCCATGACAGCGGAATTCATCGCAATGCCAACAAAATCGATATACCATGCCACCTTCCGCTCCTGCCATTCGTACCACCACTACCACCCCACTGCCATGAATGACATCCCCCCAGCCTCTACCGATTTCTCCTGCCCACACCTTCAACTCACGCATCGGCCTGGTCGGTCACCTGCGAATCCATCGCACGGAGGCTGCTGAACCAATGCCTGGGGCTCCGACATAAAGTCGAAGCGCCCGCCTCCACTGCTCCCACACATTTACACACTGCGTGGGCCTATTAGGGCACATGCGCCTCTACGACAACCTGCGGTAAACCACCGGAGGCTAAGCCACATCAGCGCACACCATCTACACTAATACCTAGACAACACCCTCACAATCATCATAATGTACCTAATAAAATCATGGTGTCCTAGAAACCGTGGCTTGGAAGGCTGCCAATCGAACGCTTACACCAGACCACGCCGTCGGCCCAGTGTATGTGCTGTGTGTGTCTAGTGGCTGACCAGTGGACTGGGAGTCAGACGGCGACGGCTTCTCCATATTCCCTGATTTAGTGAATCCTGGTGTGTGCGTTATGGGGGCCAGGTCGTGCTGGGGCGTGCAAAGACGGGTACTCGATCCGTCAGCCAATGTACCCTTTCCCACATTAGACAACTGACTGGCTTGGATGGTGTTCTGATTGTAGAGGTGGGGGGGGAGAGAGAGATCGACAGTTCAGCGCATTTTCCTCACTATAAGCAATCTGACGCGCTTGAAACTATCACGATGCGCTAAAAGCCGTGGCTTGGAAGGTCGCCAACTGACGGGATAACTTGGATCGCATGGTCAGCCCAATTTGTGTTTTATGTGGAGTGGCTGACTGGCGGACTGAGAGTCAAACTGCAATGGCTTCTTCTTAATGTGGCCTTTATGGCACTCCCACTCTGTGAGATCCGAGCTAGATGAGCGCTACGTGACATGTTCTAAACGGCGTAAAGAAATATCTGATTTCCCTTTATAAGAGTAAATAAAGCGTTTTTTTGCAAATCCTGAATGCACTTGTAACGGCAGGTTGGGTTCTTCTTTATTCGGCCATGGAAAAAGGTTTTTAACCGAAACATGCCCTTACTTCAAGTATCAAATTTTAAGAAAACGTAAATGGCTACCAAGTAAATGCTAAAATATATTTAAATTTTTAAACGCATCCAAGTAATATTTGGTAATCGAAACTGCGTTTCACAATTTCAGTTAATGCTACATGAGATGTGTCACCTGAGAGAATCTCAGATCGTACTATCCAAATCATTTAAAGCCTTTGACCCGTATCCTTAGCACGCAGTTTATGGATAGTGATCGCCATCATGTCATAGTTCTGCGGTCTTATCCACAATTTCCCATTCCCCAACCTGAGTACAGTCTTTTCAACTGATTACAGACATGAATGATTAAATCGCATAACAATATATCATCGGATTGTGGGCGTGTCAAAGTTGTAAGGTCAGCAACACGAAGGGTTCCACAATCAGAAGTCAGGGAAGACGGATTAGGTGGGACCGGCTTTAACTGAGGCAAAGAGCTTACAAGTGGCTCTGCACACAGTAGCAGCTAGCGGCCTCTTCAGGCCAATTGCAGTTATTGTGCGTGTCAGCTGTAGAGACCAGTTTACCACAGTGCGTCATTTGTCGCCTGCAGCCGATCAGCGGAATACCACGCGTTAATTGGTTTCTAACACTCAGGAGGATGGCGCCAAGACTCGGGTAGTCCCAGCTGGAGTGTAAGACGGACGGTGTGGGTCAGCTTCTGCGCCGGCCATCACGTGAGCCAACTGCCTCGACCAAGTGCCGTGAACTAAGCAGCGCACGTGTGAACAGACTGCCACAGTAACCCCCGGCTAGACCAATGGCGGCGTGTAGCGACGCTGAAGGCATGGTTCGTGGCTTAAAAAAAACATGAGTAACAAAATGGTCAGGAAAATGTACACTGTGTGAACTGTGGGTGGTATATGCAGGCGGTCGAGGGAAGATGCAGTTTGGCTTGCATCTTGGGTGCTGGAGGTTGATGAGGAGTAAATTGCAGTTGGAGGAGGCAAACCTAGAGGAAGAGGAAGTATGCGGGACGGAGGGATAGAGTGTGGTTGAGATGGAGGACCAGAGGGTAGGGCACCACAGGGCTCATCCGGCGGAGTGTGCGGGATAGCAGCTTAAAGACGGTCCATGCTCACGACATCGCGAGTTTCGTGTTGGATGCGGAAGGTCTTCGTCCCTCTAGAGACAACCCGGAATGAGCCGCCGTAGGGGGTTCTAATGGTTGGCGTACTCAATCACCTCGGAAATAGAGGTGAGAGCAGGTCACCATGTTTTTTTTAATATAAGACTCGAAGAAGTATGGCCTGGGCGGAACCGGAGAGAGAGTCCGCATGAATTGCCGGAGGCGGTGCAGCAGGTTGGTAGGATCCTACATCACACCACACGAACTTGGCGGGATCATCTCCCCAGGAAGTCGGACGGTGGCGCTGAACACGAGTTCAGCAGTAGAACAATCAATGTCCAACTTGAGAGCGGAGCGGATGCCCATCAGGACCAGGAGGAGATGGTCTGTCCGGTTCTCCGCAGCGCACAGGGGCCTTCGGCTTGCGGTGGAACCGCTCGACCATCCCGTTGGCAGCCGGGTGATAGGCTGTAGTGCGAATGCGAGTACAGCCTAAGAAGGAGAGAAGAGGCTGAAAAAAGTTAGATTCGAACTTGGCAACGTGATCAGTCTTGAAAGTGGAGGGGACAGCAAAGATGGCAACCCAACGACTGAGAAACGCCTTGACCACCGTTGAAGCAGCGGCATCAGAGGGATGGCTTCCAGCCACGGAGTAAATCGATCCATACAAGTGAGGAGATAGAAACAACCATCAGACAGAGACAGGGGGCCTACAATTTCCAGGTGAACGTGGCTGAATCTTGCATCAGGGCCGGGGAAAATGCCGATGGGGGCCACTGGACCTTGCTCCGTTAACAGGCAGGACAAGCCCGTGTCCTTGTGCGTTTCAGGCCAGACGAAGCGGTCGGAAACCAGCTTGTCAGTAGCTCAACTCCCAGGGTGAGATAGGTTGTGCAGGGAGAAAAAAACGTTCCGGCAAAGGGATGGTGGCACAAATGGACGATGGGATGGAGTGGAGACGTCGCATAGAATGGTACCGTAGCCAGTAGTCAGTGATAGCTCCTGCAGTTGGAGTCCGGAAACATCCTTATCACAAGGCAAACCAACACGGCGTTGTTCAGCGACCATCTCAGTGAGGTCGTTCCTTGGAGAAAGCCGTAGGTGATCGATGGAGGGCCTGGACAGATCGTCAGCCACCTCATTGTGTGCTCCGTTTATGTGGCGGATGTCTGAGGTGAACTGTGAGGTATATTCCACACAAGCGAATATGCGAGTCCCAGGAAGTAATTGAGAAGAAGTAAATGCGATCGCTGGGCAAGAGCTTTATTCGCCTGCGTTTCGGATTCCAACTCGCACCCATCATCAGATACAGGTAATTCGTACACAAGGGGTTGTAGTATTTATAGGATGCCATCAATATGCTACTGCACGGCTACGGAAATTATCAGCTGCCCTTCAGCGATGACGGCTGCACGCTGGTGCGTTAATTTTTTGATGGCCGGTATGCGGGTGGTTATCCGCTGAAATTTCGTCACCCATGTTGGAGGGTGGCGTGATGATTGCTCGGCCATCTGGCTCACCGGCACTGGCGTTGGAAATTGTGTTCACCTGAGCGCTCCTCGAATGGCCGATTTCTCTGGTCAAACTGAGTCTCAACACCAAATATGGGTTGGGTAGGTCATTGTACTTGTTAATAGACTAGGGCCTGTGAATCATGAATCAAGCAGCTCGAGAGGGCAGTCGTCATCGCTGAAGGGGGAGCTGTTAATTGCCGTAGGCGTACAGTAGCAAAGCGACGGTATCCTTTAAATACTGCAACTCTCTGCGTACGAATTACCCGTATCTGGTACTGTCTCTGATGATAGTTTCGAGTTGGAATCCGAAACGTTAGGCGAATAAAGCTCTTGTCCTAGCGATAACATCAGGGATGCGCCCAATCCGTGGTGCACGCGGTGGACATCGTAGCTCGCGAGGGTTGAGCTGCCATTATCTTCATCTAAAAACTAACTAGGTAAAAAGGGAAAAATAAAAATTATGTTTTTATTTTAGTTTCATTATCAGAGCACAAAACAAAAACGCGATAAAGAATGGCTTCAACCATTCGCTGAGCATTTTTCATACAAAAACGGCTATAAAAAGGGTTTATGAAACAGTAAAAACGATGATTCACAAAATAAATGCAAGTAAAACGTTCCTTTGAAAATTGTTTACAGACTCTTGGATGGAGGTAGAATCAAGTGCAATGGCGGAACGACAAGAGTCGGTCTTCCGAAGCTCCTAAAACAAAATTATGCAAATTCGATCAAAAGACCAGACAGTACGAAGAAAGAGTAATCAGGTGGATGAAGTAATCAGATGTTTAACACGGTGCCAGTCCATGAAATATAACTTTATATCACTTTGCTGAAAGCAAATGCCGTCGGGGTGTACACCCCTGTGCGTATAGACGACATGCGCCTACGGAGATCGGCGTGTCTATGCAAACGCGCCAAAAGTACGGCACCAAAAACCAAGGGTGGACCGCACAATCAGAGCGGTCAGTTAGAGATTCATTGTAGAGGCAATCAGAAACAACGAGAAAATATTCGTTTGAGATTAAGCAGATCATGGCAATCACGTGCCCGACGGCTATGACTGTCTGCACGTTCGTGTGTCCAAGTTGAAGTTATTCGAGCGTCTCCAGGTCAGCGCGTCTAGGAGAATGCGCAGCCGTCTTGTAATGTAGCGCTTGTAATAAAACTGATCATCCCTAGACGGAATGCTTACAGCACTTAGTTTGGAAACGCTGAATGAAAGTGCAACTGCAGGTCAGCTTAAAAAGTATTCGGCGATTGAAAGTTTTTAACCGAAAGTTATCCTTTCTTCAAGTATAATATCTGACGAAGATCTTATCCGTTACCGAATGAAAACAGGAAAGATTTCTCTACAAAATCTATAAGACTGGCGATCGGTAGTTTTTTTGCCGTGTGTAGCCGTTGCAGGCAACCAGAAAGAAACTCATTCAAAAGCCGGTATCCTGATGGGGTTAAAAAATATATTGGGATTAGGTTGCACGATAATTAATATTATAGCCCTATTTAAGTTATTTGTCTAAGTAAATGTCAACCGAAATTTTGAACTGTGCTTTCGATTCGTAAGGATTGCAAAAGGTGGGTTGTAAGATTAATTACCATGCAAGATAATTCCAAGATAGTTCCGTCACCTCAGGATGCCGGCCTTTGAAAGACTTCCTTTTTGACAGCCTACAAAAACTACACTCTGTAGAAATGACGACCTAAGAAGTAGGTATGCTCAAACTACAAGCTCCATGCATTCTGTCTACGGAAAATCGCATATTGCTCTACGCTACAAGGAAGATGTTATATAGCTGTGTTCATAAATTTTAGCAATGGAAGTGGACTAGGTTGTATACGGATAAGATGCTTTATGCATGGATATCTCCCGGTTTTAAAAGATTTCCCAATTAGAAACTTTTTATCAGCGAGAGATATCTTTTCTTTAGGTACAATATTTAAGGAAGGCGTAAGCAGCGCGGAACGTACACTTGTGGACTCGGTCGGCATGCCGCCTGAGATCCCTCGTTTGAAGATAGGCTTTACCACAATACTCACACGTATAGTTTCGCAGTCCTGAAACAACAAAGAACTCTTGTTCGTCAGTTTTAAGTGTATTCCCTTCAGCTGACTTAACAGTTTTACATGTTCGCATCGAGCAAAGCGACTACAGTCGTTTTTTTCCCCCTGATCCAGAGGTAACATAAACAGGTCAGAACTTACACAGCCATTAAAGAACACGATAATGGCTTTCTTTCAAAAAGAGCTCGTGTATTATAATTGTTCCGCAGCGGTCCATAGCAAGCCGACGACAACCACCAGCTGTGCCGGTCACAGCATCTCGGCCCTGACAGCCAATTAGCGTTTGCTTAAGTTTCGAGCATCCGTTATATTTTTTTCTCACGCGTGTCGCAGATCTAATAATCGATATATGGCCCGCAAGAACTTCTCACGTATTAACTGGCCAATTAATGACCGCCACGCCACGATTCAGAAATTTATCGAACGCCCATTACAATTTAGAACGTGATATACCAGATTGATCCACAACTCACAAAGCACCAAATAAATAAGGCCAGTTCGGATAAGAGTAAAACCCTTGTTCAGCAAGTCAATATTCCCGATCCAAACAAAGAGCCCGTGGCTCAAGGGTTAGAGCGTTAGACTTCTGATCAATGGGTTGTGGGTTCGATCCTCGCGTGGTGCACCATCTGTGATTGGGTATGACTGGCTTACGACGGCTAATAAACCAGTAATGGCCATTCCAGTATACATTGTCTTTGCCAGAAATATTCATTTGTCAAATCCCTTGCGTTTGCAGTTGAGAATAAACTCTTGGTTTTCCGATCCACCTCTCGTTCTCTTCCAACTAACCATCGGGATTAAACAACAATACTAATGATACGCCCGTTTTACATTCTCATTCATATTATGCGATGGTTTGAATGTTCAGCGTCGTACATGGGCTATCACCAAAAAGGAAAACTGATGCTATTAGCGAGACAGTTCAATAATACTGCTAATTGACGCTACCAAAACAAAACATACCCCATAAGGCCTACTAGCATGATGCTTCTGAGGAAAATAATTGCATGCCTTTCAGAGAGCAACTCAGACGGAGTGCGTTGTTAATGAAAATAAGAAGACTGGATCACAACAAACGACGAATTCATTGAACAGTGGAAAAACAGTCAGCCACGAAACAAACCTTTGTGCACACCATCTATATGCGTTTTCAGGTTGCCCTTCGTTGCAAACGTTTTGCCACAAGCCTCACAGACATAATCCTGGAGACCTGGAACATGAACAAAAAATGCTGGATGAATTAAAACAAAATAATTTTCCATGGCAATTTACGAACTCAACAAGTCAGCACACTGTGCTACAGTGTGTACAGGACCACAAAAATGCGTGGACTGGTAGAGGCAGGGTTAAAGGTACCGATCCGACGGGACGGTACATTGACATCCATCCGGCTTACCAAGTCTAGCGCAAATGGCACTATGAAGCCAAGAAAAGGTTGGCCACAGCAGGGGAGAGAAAATATTACCTGAAAACAACCTCGCCCGACGATAGAATCAACGAACCACTCTCATCTAGTCTAATTGCCACCACCTCTTTTACCAAAGCAGAAAATGATTCATCGTGATACGGCAGACCAATAAACGAAGACAGGACGAAATCAACTGTAGTATGAGCTTTCGTAACGGACAGCAGACCCCAAATTTTTTGAGTGCTCAATCCCTTAATCGGAACGGCTCTCTGGAGTTTCTTCGCGCGTCAGATTTAGCTGAGGCCTTTACGTGCGATAGCGAGAATGTCAGATACGTGGAAAAACACAAATAGTGATTGTCTCACAGGCCATGCGCTGCCATCGTCTCTAATTTGAACGTGGTCAGAAAGCTCGCAGAACGGATGGACACAAAACCCGACCGATGAATTTTTTATTCAAAGTGTCTCAAACTGAAGCAGAATTTACCAAAAATAAGTCGGAATGTGCAAGATAATGGCAGGCTTCGCTGCAAGGATCGGATCCCTGACTGATAACATATGGACAGCTTGTCCTCCGTTGACACCGAGCCTGTAGAACATGGGCAAGGAGGCCAGGCGTTTTTCACAGCAATATTAGAACGAAATCTGGAGGAAATGTGTTGCAGATGGTGTTATGATTAGGTTCACCGGGGGTTGGGGATGAGCCAGTCCCTTCGTTTGATTGCCTCGACGAACGGAGATAATCAAATTCTGACTGGTTTCTGAGCCCGGCAGGCCAGGTTTATCCTAAATATCACTCGCACAAGCTGATGTAATAGCAAAACTGACGCAGAGCAAAGCGTCTGGCGAGAACTGCTTTTTGACGGAAATCCACGCACTCCTTTCGGTAGAATTTGGCTAACCAATGCTGTTGCTGGCAGTAGCCAAATTTCGTCTGTTCTATGGCCCCAGTAAATTGGGATCCGCTGCGGCCAACTATACGGCCCAATGACACGACTTCAAAGTAACTTTACTTGATTCCAGTCTACCATTGGAAAAAAGGAACCAAAGCCCGGGAAAATGGCGACTGATATTCTTGATGTTGCCTTGGGCGCCTGCAAGGGCGTTGGTATCTTATCAACTCTCCTGAACTGCGATATAGAATAAGTTCTTCGACATGTAACGACAAACCACCCCAATGTCAGATATAGATGTAATCCGTGCAGTTTGAAGACAGAATACGTTCTAACAAGAACTCCTGCCAATATACAAACACCGGCAGTCAAGATAGACCCGAAGGTGGCTTCAGTAGTTCAGAAAACCAACTCCTCCAAGACGGAGAGGGCCGTATCGAGTTTCGTGATCGAGGTTAGTTAGGTTAGTGGAAAAACTGTCACTTTAAGTAAATTCCCCAAAAAACGGAAAGGGAAAAGCTGAAGGTGAGTATTGGATAAGGCAGGCGCGGGCGGTCCTCTTCCGATTCCGTTGAAACCACATGGATTGGCGTGGAAATCAGACATTACCCTTACGTTCAGAGTACATCCATTGACTGGATGTAATTGACCTCCAACGCAAAATGAATGTCTCCGATCGAGTCCCTAGCGAAAGATAAACCATCCATCTTATTTGCCGACCATTAACTGCACCAATCCGACAGTGATCGCGTCAGGGACACAACGTCGCCATAACCCGTAACAGGATAACAAGAATTTCGAGATTTTCCGCTGAGTGAGAATGGTGAGATCGCTTCTTAAACCAAGCTTATGTGCAATTGCAATCCCAAACAAAACAGAAGGCGCTGCTCATTCGCAGTATGTTGGATCTCGCCATGAAAGCGACCAATCAGCACACTTTGCTTGGAGGCTGTAATGTGACTTTCGTACAGATCGACTGCGATCGGTAGTTAGGACTGCACATTTTTTCAGGCGACAGAAGCTGTTCAGCAATATTACACAGTCAATACAGATTGACAGTGATCTTAATGCGAATTGTATAGGCCTGAGCTGACTCAGGATTGCGCTCACAACGGGCTATTTTTCGCACGTCACCTGACTTGGTTAGTCTCCTTTGGTCCCCTGACCCAACCGATCACATGTCCTACATTCAACCTTTCGCTCCCTCATGCTGACACAGACATGTAACAAGTGCGTAACCAACACCGCCATTCACGCACTAGCAAACGTTTTGCTCTGCTCCGCAAGCAAACAGCCATCTCACCGCAACCTGACCTAGGTACCGAAGTAAATTGCTTCTCATATCCTACTGACTTATCCTGTAGACGGAACGAACTTATAGTCAAGCTTCTATCCTTGACCACCACGCCTGCATGAATTAATGAAAAACACCTGCAATTTGAATCGCATCTGATTCCGATGTTCCGAATAAAAGCGAATTAATTCCCAAAACAAGGTCTCTGCGCAAACCAAAGGGAATAACTGAAAAGTGAGATCTCGGTAAAATACAGTCAAGCTAAAGTGCTACTTTTAAGCTTCCAAGGAACCAACCGAAACGGGGCCTGGAGTGATCATTAGCTGTCATCAGTCTGTCAACTTTGCCAGACCCGGAAGCCAGGATTTCTACCACTTCAGTGAGACAAAACGCAAAAACAGCCTATAAAGTGATCCTGGCAAGTCAGTTAACAAGGAGAAGGAAAAGTGTCTAAGTTGGGCACAATGGACTCAAAAAAATAAAGCGTCTTACGTTTATGGATACCGTCGACATGCTCCCTCAGCTGCTCCGGCCGCACAAAGGTCTTGCCGCAGAGGTCACAGGTAGACTGTCGTAATCCTGAGGCATAAATATGGTTGTTATTAACTGTTAACAAAAGAACCGGCAAGAAGAATATAAGCAATTCAAAATGCCACTAAATAAGCTCACAAGGCAACACATTCCCAACTGTCTACGCTCATACGTAGAGAAATCAAACAAGCCTTAATGCATGCAAAATAAATGGAATAACATCGCGATACCTGATAAGCTCATTTCATCGGGATTTCAAGGTTAAGTGAAGATACACATGCCGTAGGCAGCAGCGTAAAGTTTGCGAAATTGACCCGTTACATTGGCCATTGTACTGCTCCTGGAAGTCGACCAGCACTCCGCAGTAAGACAAAATGCTTAAGCGATGCAAGCTGCTTTTAAGGTGCAAAAGGCAAGCGAGGGAGGCTACGGGAAATGTTGACTGAACTTCTCAAGTGTTTTCGATTCGAAAAATTACGTAAGAGGGCTTGCAATATTAATCGTTGAACAGCATAATCGCAAGATATTTCGCTTTCTGCAGGATAACGAATTTCTAAGGAACATTTTTCCGGCAGTCTCCCAAAAACTGCACTCGGCAAAAATGATTGCCTAAGTAGAATAGTTTGTTTGTCATTGGTTGTCGATACCTCTATAAATTCAAGCATATATATATGGGCAGAATGATAATACCGAAAAAGACAAGGGAGACTGGAATGGCCATTTCTGGCTTATTATTAGCTGTAGAGTAATCCCCAAGGCACAACGGGATGAGTGATCCCTGAAACCGATCGGTGAGCGCCTAACTACCATATATATATATATATATATATATAATGACCACTGATTCAATTGTCGAGATCTTTTCCACACTATAGTTATCAGCGGTTAGATTGGCTTCTCTCGTAAAAACTGACTGAAAGAACTCAGATAGATGCTCAGCCTTTTCCTCGTCCTTGCAAAGTTCGAAGCCTTTATCTGTTTTTAACAAAGGGATGAGATCTTTATTTCGAGTGCACTGCCCAATGTAGTTGTAGAAGAGCTTCGAATTTTCTGCTGCACGGTTTATCAAGTTACTCTCGAAACTTTGCGGGCTTTATAAACAAGGCCTTTTACTCTGTTCCTCTGCGTCTTGTACTTCTTCAGCGATTCGACGGTCTTTTCCCTTAGATAAGTTTTTCACAGCTTCCGCTTGCGGTTTACTTCACTCTTCAGTGTGGTCGTTAGCCACCAGGGCCTGTTGGTGACCTTTTTTTGAATTAGGACAGTAGTTGGTGATATGTCCCTGTAATACGGCCTTAAATTCCAACCAATCCTTGAGAATACACCCGGTGAATGTTTCATTCCAATCTAAACGGCGCACGTCAATTTTCGTTTGGGTAAAATCTCCAAGCCATATGTTGCGTTTGACTTTGATGCTTCGATCGTGGACAGAGAAGAGTGAATATTCCCACTGTAGGACTATGTGATCACTTTTGCCCAGTGGGGGTAGACAGTTCACAACATCTACGCTGTCAGGCGCTTTTGACAATACAAGGTCCAAACAATTAGCTTGTTGCCCCTCGCGTATTATGGTTGTAGACAGGACGTATTGAGTTAGGAAACGTTTATGTATTGCTTCTAGGTTGACGGCGATCAAAGATGAGCATAAGAACAGACGATTACCTAGAATTCACGAAACAGGGAAAACCGCGCTCTAACGACGATGCCCAATTTATTTGAAGTAAAAAATAAAATCAATTGCAGCGAAAACTGTGCAGCATCTGAAAATCAAGCAGACAGTATTCGAAGCTACTTTGCAGAAAACCTGGTTATTTGCCGATATCACAAACCTGGCCTTTTAATCTAAGCGCTTAGTCTTACCAGTAGCTTCAGTTAGAAAAAAGCAAAACTGCAAACCTGAAATAATAAAATTCAAAAACAGATATGGAACTAAATTTAATAATGCCAAGGTATCATGCTCGTTTATTTCCCTTCAGTAGAAAAGCATTATTGTCAGATACATAATGCTCTGTCGTCTACTCAAAAATATAAATTAGGTTGTTGCGGACATGCGATAGTAGATTTCTACTGTAGTGGAAGTCACATTGGCTGCATTGTATGTTGAAACTGGAGAAAAGAAATGTTATTTTCTCTTCTTCGAAGATAGTGAAAGGCGGTCTGCGTATAGCTTAACTTTGCAAGAATAGCAAGGAGAAATATGCTAGCGCAGATTTAATTTTGTAGATACTAAGAATAGCTCAAGAGGACGCCGTCACTAACCAGAAACGTAATCCTGTATTATGTTAACATCAGAAACATCGAGCACACCCTTACTAAGACTAAAAAATAGCTATTAACGACAGCGCAGGCGTTTACCCACATTAATGTCTTCCCAAAGCTACCAAAGTCAATTATCAATGTGCGAAATTTAAACAACACTAACAAATACTTAAATATATGACGATTCCGATTAGTAAATAGAAAAGCTTGAAAAATAAAGAGGCCTTTAGACCACAAAAACTTAACTACGCATTAGATTTTAACTGATTTTATTCTAAAACTTCAATCCGTTTAATTAATGACCGCAAGCTGTTCATATTGAACGGCTTAAGGCATTCTGGCATCATGATTGCTAAATTGCAGACTGCCATGTTTTGAATGAAAGCTGCATCATTAGTTTTGAGGCTGTCTCAAGAAATATGGTCCAAAGTCCTTAGAAACTGAACATGTCAAATGGTCGAAAGCTGAAGAATAGGTACACTTCAAGAGCTAGTGAAACATTTGACGAAGATGAGCCATTGGGAAGTGCCAACAGCTTCCCCTAGAGGCTTAATTTAGTGAAGAACATAATGATCGTGATTACCACAAAATGTCCAATACTAGGTTGAAGAATGTTTTTTATTTGTATTTATATCCTTAGGATTGCGTAACGAATTAGTTTAAGGGTAACTATAAAAGCTTAAATTCTACAGCAGACGTTTATCTCGCTTTTCCTAAATAATGATAAAGTACCCCAAGTTACCATGGCACCGAGGACAGTGCTCAAACTTAGCAGGAAAGGGGATAAAACAGTGGATCGGATCGACTGGAGGAAAGAAACTTGCTTTTTAATTAACTTGAAATTTCCGGGTGCTTTGTCCTAAATTAATGTGGGGAGGAGTATAAAGCTTATGTTAATCGCCATTCTCGCACCTACTTATTGGCAGGAAAACACACCACGACATGACCGAGACCTGGTTACCTTATAGTATTAATCCATACTAGTGTTATTTGTATTTTGTTATTCTGATTTGTTTTTGGACTTGAAATAAATGTTCAAGTTGACTGGATGAAGGCTGAAGATGGTAGTATGCTCAATTCAGACCTGAATGATAAAAACATTCAACTGTTAGAAGCGCCTTTCACTATCCACCAGGAAGTCCAGGTAGAAGTGGGGCAAAGTGCGGACCACTCTGGTGTCCAGCAGAGATAAAAAAAACTTATTATATACAAAAAGTAATTGTTTTTTCAAAGGTTGCTTAACGCGTCTCTTTCCATACAGATTCCAGTCGGTCCTGTGCTACGATGTCGTGTAGCAGCACAAATCACGGTCGATATGTTGTAGTTTAGGGATAGAACAGGGACTGAAACTAAAAAACCCCAACGAAACCATTGCTCCGGTTATCTTGAAAATCAGATTTTCAAAATTATCAGCCAAACCTCATTGCAGGTTGAAAATGCTTAAAGGTAAAGAAAATTACTGAAGACCTTGACGGTGAGGAACAACACAGGACTTCCCCTAGATGGTTCAACCCAGAAGCAATAGTGATGGTAGTGATTACCATAGGTGGTTCGACACTGGATAGCGGATACTCTTATATACAATTCTTTCAATTTTCATCACTGCATAATGAACTGCTATAGTTTTCATAATTCATTTGGCATGACGAATATAAATGCATATCGAAGGTGATCATCAAATTGCATAAGAGAACCTAACAATTAAACGAGATCAAAGAAACTAGCTAAGTAAATGGCCGAAAAGGAACACGGAACTCTGAGAACGCATTCCTTTAGTCTTCGATTTCATCCATGTTCAACTTGGTTACTAGTGGTAAAGGCAGTAAATTCAAGGCTAAAATTAATTTAACCAGAAGTGTGGAAACATAACAGATATTTACCCTGAGAGCACTGTCATTACAGTAGGCAAGTACACTGCACTCTACTGAGAAAAAATATTGAATGAGACGCCCGAGTAAATCTTCTATAAAGTCCTTGAACACAGAGTAGCAATTAAAATTATACATAACAACATATCTTGAGAAAAATTAAATGGACACATAAACACCTGGGAAAAAACGCAGTGACGAGGGTAAAACACTAAAACCTTTAATACTCAGACGGTTCAGAATAAAGTTATATGATGACGATTCTGCTCGAATTTTAAATTGCAATGCTACCTGGTTTTGGGTCCCAAATGGTGGTTGAATCCTGAAACGGCAGAAGCATACTCGGGAAACAAAATCCACTGTAACCCTGACAACACTTTACTCAGAACAGATAGAACAACGCTTTGCTAGTGAGCTTTCAGCGAAGATAGTCCTAGAGCCACACGCTGAATTGTAATGCAAAGCCAGTCGTTGATATTTCACATATCCGTTGGAATTTCGGCCTATTTAAATAAGATAAAACGCTAAAATATAATGGCGGTTTCTTGAGCTCGTTTGGTGATATCGGATTTGATACTGGCGTCAGTGTCTTTCTTTTTGTTATAAAACGTCCATTTCATTTGATATGTGCACATCATATGTTCTTAATAGAGGATGCTAAGCGTAATTTGAAGGGGCTTCGTAGCCCAGTGGATCCAATGGGTCACTATCTAAAAGGAAACAAGAATAAAATTATTAAGCATTGCGCTTTTTATTTATTTAATTTACTTTATCATAAAGTAAGTGCAATTAATTTCTAACATCAGCTTTGCGTATGGTACGTAGGGTAATCAAAAATAAACTTTTGATCACGAACCTTTTAAATTGTTGCCTTACGATGCCTTCAGCCCACGCTTTTGTAATAGTTCTTAGTCCTTTGTGTAGGTAGTTTTAAAAGAACGTTTCGGGATGTTGTTTATAAGCCGATTCGGAATCACTCCATCGATTAAAAACCTCTGCATAAAGGGGGATCATGAAGGGAGGTGTCAGTTCTTACACACTACGAGTCCGTTAACAGTGGAGACGAAGAATGCTATTTTGCCTTGTATTTGACCTTAGAATATTAAACGAAAAATTTTTTTGATTTTTAATAGCGTGGTGGACAAATGGCCAGCAAAGGCGCTGACGTTGGCGCCACCAAATTATGATAAATGGGTTATCTAGGAGAAAACGTTGTAAGGTGAATTGTCGCATACACCTTGCTGCCTTTATCCGTTGTTGGCTATGACCCCACTGAACTCCTCTAGTTCACTAAGGTTGATCATGTGTTTGACAAAAGGGATGTCCTTGCGTTCTTGGGGAGGCTTGCGGTTGAGCAAACAATAAGTTCGTCCAGCCATTGCTGCATAGCAACCAACTGATTTTTCAAGCCATTTATATTTTGGTATGCAGCAATTACGCTTGCATTAACCAGAGCATGCAAATCTTAAGAGGGTTAAATGAGCGCCTTGTCCTATAGACGAATTGCCTTTTTCCATTTTTATGACTACTCTCCACAAAAAAAGGTAAATAGGTAAATAATTAACTTGAGGGGTGCACAAAACCCCTGCTATGGCAAAACCTTTTGAAAACGTAGTTTTTTTCAAATAGTCAATTTTTGCCTTGAAAGTACGCTTCTTAGCAACAAGCAATATGGTTTTTTACCTGGAAGATCATGTGAAGTATACCATTGAGCTTTTCTTCACTTCTTCTCTTCACTTCGTAATGAGCAGCAATAAGTGGTTGTGATCTACTTTCACCTGAGTGAAGCCTTTGACAAGGAACCGCACAGACGTCATGAAGTGAAACTGGAAGCCCTTAGTATCCGGCCTCATCTCCTTGAATTCATTTGGTTCTACTTGTCTAATTGCAGCCAGAAGGTCTTAGTAGGTAAAGCTGCTCAATGTCTCAGCTGAGCAAGGGCGGCGTTTTTCAAGGCACGGTTTTATGTTGCCTTCTCTTCATTCTGCGCATAACTGAAATTTCAACAATGCTCAACTATTCACAAAACTTCGTTAACGCAGATTACCTTAAATGCTCTCACGTTGGAACTCTACTTGGTAGATGGAATTTACTCTCTCCAAGAGTAGTTTAATATGTTTTGGTTTAACGAAGCTTCCTGGACCCTTACTATTTCAAAGTAGTCCACTTTTAAAACGATCAACCATAAGATACCTGTGTTAAACTAACACGAATAAGCTAAGATTATAGCCTCATGCAGATCAGATTGCTGTGATGGCTGCAAGGCTATGTGGTTTTGTATCACATAATTTATTCCTCCCGCAAATAAAGTTAAGACTGTATCGCATGTTTGTTCTTCCCATCGTAGAATACGGCTGTCCCCGCTTAAGTCTGATGAACTCCTCTGACCGCAGTAAGATTGGAAACATTCAGAGAGATTTTAATCGAAGACTTATTTCTCTTTCTGGATCTGCTGTTTCTTATACGGATAGAGGTCTGTTAGCGAACATACCATTTCTGTGGGTAAGCAGAACAATTTACGTAGAAATTTAACTTCGGAAATTAGAAATTCATTATTGTTCATTTCCTTCCCAAACTTGCAATTTTTGGATTCCGAAATGGGTCCACCTGGCATTTGAGGCGGTTCCACTGATATTATATTTATTGCAGCAGTCATTAGAAGGAACGGTAGAAATGGATTCTACTATTAAGAAGTATATAAAGGTATAAAAGGGCACAATAGATAATAAGGAAGGAAGCGTTACATGAGGCGATATCCCTTTTGGAGTGGGGGAAATTACGTCATGTCTGTTGGATACCCGTTGGGGAGTGCAAAACTGTGGGCAACTGCAGGGTCGGGACGAGGGGATGCTGACATTGAGCAGAGGGTAGCGATAAAATAAGCTGTGACAGTACTCGTGGGGATGGGGGTCAGCGTTCGAGAGTAGAAGGGGGCACCGGCATCTTCACTGACATTCCGTCACCATCCTCATCCGGGATCCGCGCGAAAAGTGCAACGAGTCCATTCAATCAATTCTGTCGGAGCTGTGGTTCGTTACATGGCCTTCCTCTGAAATGCAGCACTGTCCTTAGTGATGTGCGAGTCGGTTTGGTAGGTGTGGAAGTGTGTGCTCCTCTTTATTCCACTGCTGCTACCAATGTAGCGGCCAAAGTCTTCGAGGTTTGCAGAAACACGGGCGAGTAACGCACCTGCAGTCGTTATTGGACGATCCCGCCTCCCCTCGTCCCCTATACGGGCCACGTGGTAGATGCGTTGGACCAACACGGGGGCCAAATTAGGGCACGGCAGGCGTTATTCGGGTTGCGCTCCCATAACAAATGCCGAACATGGAGGTGTGGTGGCACGCCTAGGGGTGGCTAGGACTTAGGGGACCTAGCCGCGCCAGTCACCTGCGTCCTCTCCCGCCTCCGGTCTTCTTGACTCAGTCTTGACACCGGGCTCAGGTGGGGGAGGAGGAGAGAGTGCGGTACCTGCAGCGCAAGGCTACTATCACTTAAAACTAATTCACGCGCAAGTCACCGACCCTGCTCCACTTTCCCATGGAGTATTTGGTGGACATCGTCGGACTACGACGGTCGAACTGTCGTCGTGTCGTGTGTGTGTTCAGGCAATGGCTGACTATATCCCCTGAGTTTGTGAATCCTGGTGTGTGCGTTATGGGGGCCAGGTCGTGCTGTGGCGCGCGAAGACGGGTACGCCGATCCGTCAGCCAATGCGCCCACTCCCACATCAGGCAACTGACTGGCTCGGACAGTGGTCTGATTGTGGGGGTGGGGGAGAGAGTAAGGTCGATAGCTCAGCGTATTTTCTTCACTATAAACAATCTGACGCGCTTGAAACTATCACGGTGCGCTAAAAGCCGTGGCTTGGAAGGTTGCCAACTGACGGGATAACTCGGACCGCGTGGTCAGCCCAATGTGTGTTTTGTGTGGAGTGGCTGACTGGCGGAATGAGAGTCAAGTTGCAATGGCTCCTTCTTAATGTGGCCTTTATGGCACTACCACTCCGTGGAATCCGAGCCAGGTGTGGTGGCACGCTCAGGGGTGGCTTCGGCCGCGCCAGCCACCTGCGCCCTATCCCATCTCCGGTCTTCTTGACTCTGTCTTGACACCGGACTCAGGTGGGGGAGGAGGAGAGAGTGCGTTAGCTGCAGCGCAAGGCTACTATCTTTTAAAACTAATTTATGCACAAGTCACCGTCCCTGCAACACCTGGTGTGGAGAATACGGTGGACCTCGTCAAAATCGACGGTCGAACTGCCCATATTTATTGCTTGAAATATGTTTCAATTATCCTCTGCAGAGTCAATCTATGCATTTACTTCTCGGCAAATACTCTTTTATTTTTATTTTTTAAAATATATTTATTGCCAGTTTACAGGCGAGGTCAAAAAATATATGCTGTAGACGGTCAAACTGACAGTGAAAAAAACTCCTGATCGCTGTTTCATGTGATTTCAGGAGAAAACACTGCCGCTTATTCAGTAATTAAAGTTCAGGACAGGGACGCGTTAACACAGGTGCCCGGTGAAGAACTTCTCCATTTATTGTTACGGATATTGTATTCTGCACCAGCAGGTATGTCGGCGAGCGGCTGTTCGCTGTGAACTGAGACATATGCCGATTAAGGTCTGCAGAGCCAGCAATATTGCCCTCAGCATGAAGTCCGGCACAGGATTCAGAGTCCGTGAACGCCATCAGAACCGAAGAAAGCTTCCACAGAGTCAGCATCCAAAAGTTTTGGAAGGTGTCCTGAATGTAGAAAACTAGTGACAGTTCGCGTAAACAAGGGATAGCTTTGCTGAATTTTGATACTTCTAGGTAGCTTATTCCAGATTGCTTTAGCGTTTATCAAAAAAAACTGTCGGTATCTAACTGTGCGTGCCAAAGGAAGAAATAAAAATACATCTCGATGACTGGTGCGCGGAGAGTGGTCAAGGTGCCTTAGATATGTAAGGGGGTTAAATGTACGACTGTTTAGAATTTTAAACACTAAAAATAGTCCCTTCTGTAATCTGCGAAGCCACAGCGGGCCAAGCCTTGTAAGCTCACAGTGTTGTTGGTAGGACAGGTTTCGGTGTTCTTAATCGAAAACTCCTTTTGTAAAGAATTGCTGGACTGACTCTATCTTCTTTCGTTCACTAGCTTGCAGAAGGCTAAATAGAAAAGGCAGTATTCCAGACTAGGCCGCACCTACATTTTATAGAGGCTGATTGTAATGTTGATGATTTTTAAATTTCTGAGAATAAACCCAGTAGTGTGGCGTGCTTTCGAGACAATCAGGGCGCAGTGCTCTGACAGACTAAGACTACTAGAATATGATATGCCCAGATCCTTTATAACTCCGGGCACATTTAGATCATGAAAATCTATGCTTAGGTGGGGCTGATGGTTGTCACCAATAACCATAACGGAGCACTTTTGCCACGAAAGTGAGAGGTGCCATGTGCGGCACAACTGAGCGAAGGCCTGAAGATCCTTTTTTAATTGCTCAAGCACGGCGTTGCGATCAAACGTTTATATCGATAGGCAATTTTTAATTCGTAAGCGTACATAAAAAGCCTACCATACTGAAAACAATCAGGAACATCGTTCACAAAGAGGCAAAATAGAAGCGTGCCGAGCACGCTGCCCTGAAAAACTCCGCTCCTCACATGCGTGGGGTTGGAAATAACATCAGACATTTTAACCCGTTGTGCGCGAGCATTCAAAAAGGAAAATATTAAGTTCAGAAGCTTGTTACCTATGCCGAAGGAGGCAAGTTTCAGCAGTAGGAGATCATGGTCAACACGATTGTAAGCCTTAGTGAAATCGAAGTAAACGATGTTAATTGCAAAACTGCTGTCTCTAGATTGTAGCACATGATCTAAGAAAGAGAGCTGGCAAGTGTCACAAGACCTTTTTTTGAGAAAACCATGCTTAGCCGCATTAAGTGAGTTATTCTCTCTAGGTTAACGCATCATCTTGTCTTTGATCACGTCTCGAAGATCTGCGAGACTGCTGGTAGTGTATTTAAAGGCCTTAAGTCGTCAAATGATGAAGGTCGACTGTATTTGGGAATAGGCAGTATGTGCGATTCCTTCCATAAAATAGGAAAAACTTCAAATTCAAGAGCAAAGATTCAATATCAAATACAGAAGGGACGGAAATATATCATTTGCATCCTCCTTCAGAACGCTGACCGGGACGCCATCTGGTCCTGGACTGTAAGATTGACGAAAACGCCGAATGGCTACGGTCACGTCCCAGAGTGTAAAAGTTATGGTTTCGAGGAAGTCACCGGGCCAAACCCGGATGTAAGGAAAGGGTGCGACAGTATGTCCACTTAACGTTCTAGACAAGAAAGCATTGAAGCTATCAGCAGTCAACTTAGCGTCAGCTATTGGGTTTCCTAAAGCGTCTCGAAGAACGGGGTGCAGTGGTTTTCTCTGCGCTTTTAATGTGCGCGAAAAGAGCTACGCAACATTTAACGAAGGGTTTTCGGTAAACTTAACCTCATCGGCTTGTCGTTTTTCGTCAGACAGCCTCTTAGCCTCCTCAAAGATTTTTTTGATCAAGGGCAGGACGGAGGTGTCGTTTTGTAGATGAAAATGACGAGAGAGTCAACGCAGTATACGGCGGAATGATAAAGGGAGGTAGACTTCATCCTTGACATGAATTATTTTCTTACGGGGAACAAAACGAGAAATGAGCGGATCTAGACCTTTGTACAAAGTATCAGTACAAACATTCACATCCGAACATACAAAGAAGTTAGTCCAGTCGTGGGAATTTAGCAATTCCCAAATATTTGCTGATCTGAAATCACGGAAAAAGCTTTAATTTTTGGAAAACGTTTCAGCAGCCTCTAGTTTTAGGGTAGAAAAAACTATAGTATGATCAGAATTCCCAAGTGGATCTAAAGGTGACACTGACAATGGCTGACAACCTCTACAAAAAATAAGATCAAGTATGTTTGATCCTCGGGTGGGAAAATCAACTACCTGTTCCAAATGCCTATATCTATGGCCTCAAGTAGGTCTTCGAACTTTGCAGGACCGAAATTTGGAAACCAGTGAGCTTCAGGAAGATTGAAGTCACCTGCAATCAAGCAGTACTTCGGATTTAAGTCAGCTGTGGCATGAAATGCCAGCAAGAGACAAAGATCGTAATCCTCGCTTGCATTGAGTGGGCGATAGACACTACCAACGAGTAAAGAGTAGGTATCTTTTAGAACTACTCGGAGCCAACAGCTCACTTCTACCGCAGTAAATTGACGATAGTCCAACGGAAGAAATGTATGCGGTTGCCTAACATCGATACAGCTTCCTCCGCCACGGCCCTCGTGTCGATCATTCCGAATGTAAGCGAAGCCTAGAATAGAGAGTTCGGAGTCGGATACACAGTGTGTTGCCCATGTCTCTGTTACTATTACAATGTCGGGGCGGTGGATGAAAACCAGAATCTGGAGCAAAGGCATCTTGTTAAAGCAGAGATCTTGCATTGAGGACGATTAGTTTAAGCGGGCACGTTTTTGGTTTCTGAAACGGGACAATTAGGCTGTCAGGGTGACTGCCTTCGGCCAAAGAAATGCTCTTTTCATTTGAATTATCTGGCGATTCGTTATTTTGAAATATTGCCTCCCTATTGGTCTTTCGTGTTTCCAGTTCTATTATTAGCTGTCGCTATTTTAAGAGGTCTTGGTCGGGTGTTGACAGAGCCTTCCCTATTCTACGTGCCTTAAGAATGTGAATTGACTCGCCGTCCGTTAGCAGCATTTTCGCATACAATTGAAGGAGTTCAAGTCATGTTTAACTCGCTCCTTTTGAATAATTTAAGTTGACTCCAGGACAACTTTAATGACTACATTCTGTTTTCGACTCAATCGAGGGCCCGTTTGTAACTCAGATCTTTTAGCTGAGTGAGTACTGGTAACCAGTTCACTTTGCCTGATAGGTCCACATGAACCGGGTGTTGGGAAGGCTGGACCCAAATCCCTGCACTACTTGTTCTTCTGAGATCTTTTCTTCTTTGTCTTAAGAAACTCGCCAACCTCTTCAACATCGCCTGTTGGTGCTACTTCTACCAGCGATGTAGCGATGGGCAGAAGGCGCGCAGCTCGATTTTGAAAGCTAAGTGAGAGTTCTAATTTTTTCAGAATTTCCTTATCCAAAGCTTTAATTACTAACTGATTTTTGATAAAAACTTTGCAATTTTAACACTCTATCAACTGCTTATACCTGTGGTGCTCGTCCACTTCTACAGGCGTTAACCTTTATAGTCAACGCTTTCAACCGATAGAGCCTCGTTATTAGTCAGGTGGATCTGTTATACTAAGAAGTCTCTCAAGCACGTATAAAGGTCCTTAGTTAAAATTTTGGAAAAAAATCGTCGCAGAATATTATTCGACTGCT
Organism: Schistocephalus solidus; assembly: GCA_017591395.1. Classification (NCBI taxonomy): domain Eukaryota; kingdom Metazoa; phylum Platyhelminthes; class Cestoda; order Diphyllobothriidea; family Diphyllobothriidae; genus Schistocephalus; species Schistocephalus solidus. Next base: position 86,588 of record WEDG01006013.1, read on the forward strand.
TTTTCCTAAGTTTGACCAAATAAAAGCCTCCTAGCAAAAATGAGAACGAAAATCTCGGCTCGTCGCAAGCTCTCAGACATTGCACCGAAGCGTTGCTTGGTTGCATCAAGTTGTCACAGCAGTGATATACATATGCAACCAATTGTTAAAGCTAAGCAGCTTGATCTCTCTGCTTTACAAAACTGTAATGATTTACTGTTAAAGTTTGGATCAGTCCTCTCTATACTGGGAAACTTATTCGACGGTGACATCTCTGCTCTTCCCTCTCAGGAATGTCAGCGTCTGGATTCTCTCGTCCATTTGGTTGCCACTGAAACATCAGACCGACAGAAACGAAATTATAATTTTCTTTTAAAAAATGTTTCACGGGACAGACGACCCATTGACGTTGCCGTAAACTTCCTGTACTCGTGCGGTTTCAACTACAAAATAGCGGAAGCCAAACGCCTCTCCTCACGTAGCAAAAATCCACCTATATTAGTCACCCTTTTTTCACCAATCGAGGTGGACTCCATTTTTGCACAATGAGGTCGCATTTCTCATTATCTAGAAGATGCAAAATGTTTCCTTTGTCGGGATCTTACACCGATGGAGCGAAGGAATGTGTCTCCCCTCTTGCATAGGTCTTCGGCCTCTCAATCCATTATCCACAAGTCTGGTCATGGCAATGCAAACCATAACGAGACGATAAAGCAATCTCCTATAGTCCCTAGTTCAAAAACCTTAACTTCAACTCCTGCTCTTCTTTCAACGAATCCACTAACGCCTTCTTCCTCGCGAATAGGAATTTCCAACGCAGTAGCTATCAGCCATGTCGTAAGCCCACCTTTAATGTCAGTAACTCCGTCTAAAGTGCCAAGACCGACTGCTTCTCCGTTTCAACGTAGTTTTCCTTGTATTCCTACTGTTGACTTAGTCAACAATACTGGGTCAAGTCCACCTCGTTCCCATTCCACGCTATAATAATAATAATAATAATAATAATAGTAATAATAAAAGCTGTATTTAATACCGGTTTACAGGCATTGTCAGGTGAAATATTCAGTGGGTAGAGGCTGGCAGTGAAAAAAAACTCCTGAATATATATCATTATATGTGTTTTTTTCCTATTTTCATGTTATTCAGCAGAAAAAACTGCCAGACTGTAAGGATGATAGCAATTCAGATCAGGGAAGGGCTAACACAATTGCAGTCTGTATGCAGTCTCTGTCTTTGCTAGGAACCGGGATTCTGCCTCAGGCAAGAAAGCATCCGTGTACGGTCGCTCACTGTCTGCCGAAGAAGTCAACGGGTGCAGGCTGCAGAGACGGTGCCGTATCCCTCAAGGTAACACCTGGGATCGAGTTCAGATGCCGCGCACTCCATCGAACAGGAAAACAGATTCTACCGTGTCGGCGCCCAGAATTCTTGGAAACTGTTCTGAATGCAAAAACTAGTAATGGTAATCTTAAACAAAGAATAACTCCGTTGGACTTTTTATATTATGGGGAAGTTTATTCCACATGGCCATGGCGTTTATCGAAAAGAACCGTCGATACTTAACTGTGCGAGCTAATGGAAGAAATAAAAAGACATTGCGATGACTGCTGCGCCGAGGATGGTCAAGCTGCCTCACAGTGATAAGGGGATTAAATGGACGATTATTCAAAAGCTTAAAAGCTTTCCACTCCGGTCTTAGCTGTCCAATCTAATAAACTTATCAAAAACCTGGGCAAGTCAAAGTATGCTCCAAACTTCAGTTCCAAAAAGAAAAATGTTATTAAAGTTGGGAAACCTCCTAACCCTCCAGCAGCTACCATACATACCCAAAATTTCCTTAGCAATTATCCCAACCAATCAATTTCTCAGGCTGCCCCATTATTTAACCCTACCCCTTACGGTACCAGTTTTCCAAAACAATTTGTACCGTTTTCAAATCTTATTCTCCCCCCATATTATTCCAATATTCCTCAAAATCCTATTTTAAGGCCTCCTATTTTCGCTAACGCAGAAAATAGCCTTCCTCTCAATAGATACTACCCAAATATGTTTCTCTACAATAATCCTAATTTAGTTAGCAGTAACAGCTTAGCTAATTGTAGACAGCAGCCATTTTACTTTCCGCCAGCACCTTCCTCTCTACAGTTTACTTCCCCACCACCAAGTCTTCCTTTTTTATAAGTAACGATAACCCTAGTTTGGATACTCGAACTACGCTAGATGTCATATTACTTAATGCTAGATCTGTTTTAAATAAGATGGCGCAACTGAGAACCATTGCTTTCGAGCTAATGCCCGATATTTTATGTGTAACTGAATCTTGGACCCATCCCTTAATTTCCGACTCTTTGCTTGTCATAGACCAGTACGATCTCTACCGTCAAGACCGCATTAGTAAGCGTGGTGGTGGTTGTCTTCTCTATATTAAATCTTCATTTAAGCACTTCCCTTTTTATCTAGATGTTACGTCATTCTCTGGTAATTACTGCTTCGCATCCATTATCCTGTCGTCCAGGCAAAAGGCGATTCTCGGATGTATTTACAACCCGCCTAATTCATCATCCGATGATGCGAAACTTTGTGAAATTTTTAAATTGGTTTCAGAGTCCAATTTTAACATTAAAATAATCGCTGGGGACTTAAATTTTCCTGAAATTGACTGGATTTCAAACGTTTGTCCACCCAGATTTCAGCCTTTCCTCGATACGATTAATTTTTTTCTAATTGGTCCCAGCTTGTCCGTTCTTCAACGAGAGAAAAAGCATATTTTTAGACCTGATTTTCACAAACGACATTGCTCCCCTCTTTGTTGATTTTAAGCAGGGCCTCTTCCAAAGTGACCATACACTAATTCACTGTTGCCTTCCGATTGTTTCATCGAAAAAGGTTAGTGCTGTTCGTACCTATCATGCTTTTGACCTCGCAGATACGAGCTTAATTAGTAACTTTTTATAGACTCATTGGACTGGCAGAATCTCTCCTCCATGAACGACGCAGCAAGTCTTTGTGACTTCGTGTCAGTCGTTTCAAATAACATCCTGAAGCTTGTGCCAACCAAAAATAGTCAAGCCCTTACTGTTTCGAATCAACCGTTCCTCAATTTCTTTGCCAGACTAAAGAAATTGAAGAAGCAGTTGAAAGATCAATATACTAGTTCGTTATCTGTACATCTAAGGATCGCAGAGATTTTTGAATTAGCCTCTAAGATTCGTCTAGCACGTGACAGACAGAGGGAATCTTGCGCACTCAGTGAGCCAAAATCTGCAAAATCTGTTGCTCAACTGTTCCGCCGTCGATCCTCTTCTAAACGAGGTTATTAAATTCCTCCATTACTAAATGAAGACAAGAACTTCGTTCTGGAAGACTCTGACAAGGCAGAACTGTTTAGTGCGTTCTTTGCAAATCATCTTACGATGGAATCTGAACCGGTTCCGACGTTTCAGGCATCCTCATTGAATGTTATCAGCACTATTGATTTCTCCTTAGAACTAATTCGTAAGCAAATAATTCGTCTGAAAAACTCGCACTCTTCGGGAACTGACGGTATTCCAAACTCAGTTATTAAGAGAGTGCCGAGCTTTCCCCGATTGCTTAGCCATGTATTCTCAGTTTATCTTTTAAACAGATTCTTTCCTGACTCATGGAAGACATCTATTATTCTTCCTGTCTTCAAGTCGGGATCTCGTTCGGACGTAAATAATTATCGAGGCGTTCACAAAACCCCGGCTCTCGCAAAACTTCTTAAAAAATTATTTTAATCAAATTCTCGACTTTTGCCAAGAAAAATAAGCTTTTAAGCGACTCACAATATGGTTTTCTACCTGGGAGATCAGGCGAAGTGTGTCACTTAGCTTTTCTTAACCTCGTCACTTCCCTTCGTAACGAGCAACAGTCAGTGGTTGTGATCTACTTTGACTTGAGCAAAGCCTTTGACAAGGTACCGCACAGACGTCTTCTAGTGAAACTGGAAGCCCTTGGCATCCGGCCTCCTCTCCTTGACTTCATTGGTTCCAACTTGTCTAACCGCAGCCAGAAGGTCCTAGTAGGTAATAGCTATTCGACGCCTCAACCGATCACGAGTGGCGTTTTTTTCAAGGCACCGTTCTAGGTCCCCTTCTTCATCCTGTACATTAACGAAATTTCAACTTTACTCACAAATTCACAAAAATTTCGTTTACGCTGACGATCTCAAGTGCATTTATTCATTTTCTAAAGACACTGCTAATAGTTGCGTTGACAAAAATCAACACTGATCGGCTTATGCTCTCACGTTGGAGCTGTACTTGGCAGATGCAATTTTCTCCATCCAAGAGCAGTTTCATGTGTTTTGGCCCCGCCAAGCTTCCTGGACCCCTAGTATTTCAAAAATAGTACACTTTTTAGAACGATCAACCATAAAAAGACGTAGGTCTAAGTTACACGAATAAGTTAGCATTATCGCCCTCATGCAGATCGAATTTCTGCAAAGGCTGCACAGATATGTGGTTTTATATCACATAATTTCTTCCTTCCGGAAATAAAGTTAATCCTATACCGCATGTTTGTTCTTCCTATCCTCGAATACTGCTGTCCCCTATTTGGGCTGATGAACGCCTCTGACCGCAGTAAGATTGAAAAAAGTTCAGAGGGTTTTTACTCGAAAACTATTTTCTCTTCCCTGGATCCAGTTTCTCTTATACAGATAGATGCCAGTTAGCAAACATTAAATTTCTGTGGGTTAGAAGACTCGAAGCTGGTCTCTGCTTCCTGTTTCGCGTTAATTCTAGCCCAAATATCCCACGAATTAACGCTCTCACTCCGGTAAATCGACCCTATGCCACTCGTAATTCCTCCATGATCATTTCACCACCCCTTAGCTCCACAACCAACCGGTCTCAGTTTTTGGCCTCCAAGTATGCTTTCATATGGAATAATCTACCACTGCAAATTAGGTTGTCGTCTACATTAGCTATTTTCAAAACCAAATTACGCAAACATTTAACTTCGGAAGATATAAAGTCCTTATTGTCTGTTTCCTTCCCAAACTCGCAACTTTTGGATTTTGAAAAGGGTCCTCCTGGTATTTGAGGCAGCTCCCTTGATATTATATGGTCTCTTATTATATTTCCATCATCCTCTGCAGATTCAATCTTTGCATTCACTTTTTCTTCCCCTCCTTTTAAACTAGCATTGCCAACTCTTAACAACCTTGATACTTTCCTTCGAATTTGCAACCCTGACGATAGTCTCCAGGATCTGTTGATGATCGAGGTGGGTTCTGATGGTTTCGCCTCTTTGGTGATGGACTATACAGTCAGCAAGGTCGCATCTCGATGATGATCTCGTGACCTCTCCTGTCCCCTCTTCGTTTCGACCATGTTGTCTACGATGAGTTCGTCCTCTCTCACCTCCACTGGTGTTTATAAACAGTAGCTCTGACTGCTATATTACCTCTCACCCGACAAGGAGCGTCCAGAACCCTCATACGCAGTCAGCAACATCACAATACTATCCCATTGCATTTAGCTAGTAATTTTTTAGTGAAGCAGTTTTTTTCTCCTATTTTTGTTTAAATTGGCGGCTCGCCAGACTCCACCTCCGATTTAACCCTAGGAGTTTTTTTTACTGCTTCTTTTCGAGTTCACCGTATATGCCAACAACTGTTGACTTTTGTTTTAAAAATGGAAAATCTTTTTGAATCGGATATGTTTACCATACTACTCATTTCTGCTGTTCATATGGATGCTCACATAGTGCAGCAATTATCCACTTTGTATTGATTTAAACCATGGTACTAAGTTTGTAATTATGGGGCCCTCTGGGCCTTAAATATACAATTTATTTATTAATTTATTTATAAAAGCCAAATTAGTGCTGATGCTACCCGTACAAAGTACTGGTGGAGTGGCACAAGGACGAGATGGCGCTTCCTTCGGACGTAGTGAAAATTCCTCTGGTTTACCGGGTTCAGCAATCGCGATATGTTTAATGTGACTTTTATGTAAGCTTGAAGAAGCTACATATGAATCCGAATTTCGCTTCGTGGTAGGTTTATTACGAACAGGAGCTTTTTTAGCAGTTGGGCAAGATATAGATTTTTTAAGTTATCTATTTCTTGTCTAAGATTGCTTATTTCCTGCTCCATCCCTGAGAATTTCTGCCGGAGGCTGAAACACCCCATACATGTTTCGTCTTCGTAAGCTACATTATTTAAGCTTACTGAACTTTTACCCCGTTTAGCGGGAGGTGAACAAATAGCAGAATAACGATAGTTACAATTGTTTAGTGCTTGTCCATTAACTTGCTTAACAAGATCCCTGCCAATATGGCCGAGTGGGTAGAGGCGCCAATAGACGGTCCCAAGCAATTTTTGTGGTGCAGATTCAAAACTAGGTCGTGGACCAATTGTTTTGTGACAATAAACTTAAGGAACTTGAGTTTTGCATGTTCGAATTGCCACAAAATTAACAGAGAGTCAGTTTGGATATTCAACAATAAGAATATGGAAATATAAGGACTCAGCCTTTGGTTTGAGCCCATTCCGCGATTGAAATCAGATGCAGGGAGCACACAGCTGACTTGAGTTTCAAAAATCAGCAAAGATCGAGGATATCAATTCCAGTTGAGATCAATCCTGTGTCAGGGAGAATCCTCAGCAGAATTGTTGTTTTTTTTCAAGCCAACTCAGGGGAATATATAGACAATTCTTTAATAATTTTACAGCACCGTGTCTTCTACACTGAGGTAGAGACTAAAAACTCGTTGGCTCAAGGGACTTGAAATTCGAAACCAATTTCAAACGACGCGCTCACTGTCATTGCCAACTGTTGACAATCTCACTGCATTCCTTCATTTTTACAACCCTGACGATAGTCTCCGCGGCATGTTGATGATGGTAACGGGTTCCGCTATTCTCGCCAACATGTCAGTTGACTATGTAGTCAGCAGGTTCCCATCTTGGAGAAGATTTTCACTGCTTGTTTCTTAGTTCACCATATTCTCCGACGAAAACTGTCTATTGTTCTAAAAATATCGAATCCTTGTTAATTGGATGTACCTTATATACTAGCTCAGCTTAGTTTCACTCAATGTGAGATCAGTTGTAAATAAGATGGCTGAGCTTAGAACACTAGCCTTTGAGCTTGATCCAGATGTGCTGGGCATTACTGAATCCTGGGCTCACTCTGTTATTTCTGACTCAATGCTTGCTATAGATAATTTCAATTTGAACCGACAAGACCACGCTGAAAAACTTGGCGGTGGTTGCTTCCTTTATATCAAGTCATCCTTTGTACATTTCCCTTTTCAGCTGAGCATTTCGTCCTTTTCTGGAAATGTATGTTTTGCTTCCGTCATCCTCCCGCACAATAAAACTGCCGTAATTGGTTGTGTCTATAATCCTCCGTGTTATTGTGGCAATGAAAGCGAGCTCTGTGACTTACTTTAAAAGGTTGAAGAGACTGAACGGTTGCCGCGCGGTTTGAATTTTCGAGCAACAAGAAGACCGAATTTAATCGAGTCTTTGCACTGAAACAATCAGTCCACAGACATTAATTGGTTCAAATTATTGAATCAATTAACTGAATCTTCTGCCGAGTGCCTTCGATACCCCAACAGTTTGACTAGGAGAGTTCTCCAAATCGAGCACTGTTGGAAATCTTGGCCTACATAACCCACCAGTCCAATCCATTCTCTCTCCAGGGTTTCTGAGGACTTTTGTTCGACTAGGACAGTTCTCCAAATAGAGCAACCTACCGGAAATTTTGGCTTGGCCTACACAACCTACCAGTCCAATCCAGGCTCTAACTGCTCGTCAGGCTTTCTGAGGAGTATCTACAAAACAGGCTGAGTCGTTCATTATCCATATTCTGTCTAATTGATCTTGCAATTTATATCGAGTAACTCGTTATAGCAAATACTTTTAACAACTTCCGCTAGCTGAAGTAGTTAAGAACGTTCGAGGGATTTCATTAATTTGCAAAAAAGGCGAAGTAGATAATTTATATACTGTTTGTGTAAAAGCGCTGATAGTGTGAACCTCACCTAGCCACTCGTTACTTCTTAAGTCACGACACAAAAATTCAAAAAGTCATGCCGCAAGCCGGAATTGAACCCGCGACCACCAACGCGATGGCGACGCTCGCTAACCACTCGACCACCTCATCACGGCGGCGAGCGCTCTCTCAAATTAATATGCACGCTATTGACAACACTGCCATTTGTGGAGGCTGTCATAAACTGTCTATGAAGCTAAACCAGCTCGAGGATGAGATAAGACAAATAAAATCTGCGCTAAAAGGCACCTCTAAAGCAGTAGATGTCACTCAGGAGTCCACGGAACGACTTACCAGAAGCAAAACCATCGATACCCGATCAAAGGGTTTCCCAACAACAACTTTGACAGCTGCTTCGGCTACTGAACAACAAGTACCAACGGCGCAGGACAAAAATAGTCCGCCTAAAACAAAAAAAAACCGTCCCAACCGCAAAACTGACACCAAGAAGGAAAAAGCCAATGGACAACCGACTTCGAAAGATTCCTCAAAAAAGCTCGAACACGGGGCTTTGACCATTGCCTTGTCCTCCACAGGAAGCACTGAGATTCTCACACCAAGCACAAGCAGTAAAATCGATTCCCCAACCGAAAATACCACATGCGATTCAAAATCGTCGAACCCGTGGAATTTGCCGAATCGAAAAAAAACCGGATCAAAGCCAACACATAGCCAATCAGCATCCCCTCCATCATCACCAGTGCGCAACGTGAAACCTTCCCACCAGATAGAGGAAGACAGCGTCGTAGTTATAAAAAATGCCACGGACAGAAAAAAAGCTTCATAATACAGGGACTACTTGAATCAACAGCTGCGACTCCAGTAGACCGATATTCTGAAGACATGAACCACTTTCGTGAACTTCTGAACAATATGCTGGAACCTAATACGTCGATTGAACTAGAAAAAGCCTTCCGCCTTGGAAAACGGCCCGAAAGCCAATCCAAATCAACACGTCCTAGGCCTCTTAAAGTTATCTTGACCAGTAGCCAGGAAGCCAGTCTCATTCTGTCGAGGCGCTTTAAGTTACAAAACTCAAACCCTGGAATTTTTTTCAGCAGGACTTCTCACCTGCAGAGCGGAACAAACGCCATCAACTTGTCATCGAACTAAGACGGCGGCTAAGCGAGGGGAAACAAACTTGGTTATTTACAACAACCAAGTGATCCATCGTCCATTATTCTCCCCTGGAGAGGCCCGTTCCGGATTACCACGCAGTTGGCCCAGTAAACAGGGGCTCGCACCCGACTGTTAGCACTTTCCGAGCAAAACCGAATACTAACATGCATGTACACTAATGCACAGAGTATATTATCGAAGCTCGACGAGCTTAAGATTCATATCTGCGATCTATCTCCAGATATAATTTCCGTAACAGAAACTTGGTTGTCCCCAACACGTGGACGACCGAGAGGTAAATATGGCTGGCTACCAACTTTTTAGAAAAAGACAGGAAAGAGCGTCAAGGAGGTGGCGTACTCACATACGTGAAAAGCGAAATTACAGTTTTAGACAAAACTTATAAACTCGCGCCTACTTCCGAGGCGATATGGCTATCCGTAAAAGTGCCAGGTACATCAAGTCTAGATGTCCTGACAGTCTACCGCCCACCAAGAAGAGACCCCGTAGCAGATGCTTACCTGCTAGAGGAACTTGAAAAGATTGCCACACGGTTGGATATCCTGATCATGGGTGACTTCAATGCGCCTCACATCGACTGGAGCTCGACCTGTGCACATAGTTCTGATCTAGCCTTCGACGGTTGTTTTCTGAGCACGACACTAAAGCTGCGTTTCACACAGCACGTCACTTTTCCGACTAGGGTGTGCGAAGGACAACAGGCCAATTGCCTGGACCTAGTTCTCACGAAGTCGCACGACAGCATCGACGAAGTGTTGTGTCTACCACCGCTAGGCAAAAGTGACCACGTGGTACTGCGATGGGAGTACTCACTATTCTCTATACCAGCAAGAACCACAACAATCAGAAGGAACATATGGCAAGGCGATTTTGGTGGAATGAGGGCCGAACTCATGCGCACTCAGTGGGAACCTTTATTCTCTGGAAACGTAACCGAGGACTGGGAAACGTTCCGGGACAGACTGCACAGGCTCATGGAAAAACACTGTCCAATTTTAAGAAAAAGGTTAACGAACAGACCGCGATGGCTTTCGCGGGCCTTAAAAATCGAAGTTAACAAAAAGCGGAGATTGTGGAAAAAATCGCTTACGGACGGAACTCCTGCATCTCTAAATGCGTATAAAATGCAGAGAAATCGGATCAAGGGCCTTATTTTTAGAACAAGACAGGCTTTCGAAGTGGACCTGCTGAACCGGGCCACCGTGAACCCGAAACTGTTTTACGGTTACCTCAGACAGAATACACGGAACAAGGATCCAATATCCCTGCTGAGGACAGCCGAGGGCATAGACCTCACTGAAGGCGGAGCGAAGGCTTATCATCTTTCAGAATTTTTCCAGTCGGTTTTTACAAAGGAAACGAGATACGATCACCCTACTGATGGCTTCGAAGTGGATACAATAGTCGAGACTGTTAATTTTTACTGAGACTACTGTCCCTCAAGGAACTTTTTGGGGTTAAAGGAATCTAAGTCTCCGGGTCCCGATGAAGTACCTGCCAAGCTGTTGAAAGAGCTCGCGAGGGAGTTGGCAAAACCACTCTCTACGCTTTTCCAAGCATCCTTCCAGACCGGAAGTCTACCAGCTGACTGGAAATCCGCATGGATTACGCCGCTTTATAAGGGTGGAAGTCGGGCCTCTGCTAACAATTATCGACCGGTCAGCCTAACTTCAATTTGCTGCAAAATCATGGAAAAAATAATAAAGCAACAACTAATGCAGTTCTTCGAACATAACAATCTGCTATCCGAAGCCCAGCACGGTTTCCGTAGAGGTAGATCCTGCGTCACAAATTTGCTCTACTGTTTAGAACGTTGGACTGAAGCGGTCGATAGTGGTAATACGGTGCACGCAGTCTTCAAAAAGGCTTTTGATAGCGTGCCGCACAACCGCCTTCTTTATAAACTCAACCGCATAGGCGTAAGAGGTAGACTTCTGACATGGATAGAAAACTTCTTAACTGGCCGCTCACAAACTGTGCATATCAGTGACAAACAGTCGATTAAAGTTGAGGTTGAGAGTGGTGTTCCCCAAGGCTCTGTTCTCGGCCCTATACTGTTCATTGTCTACATCAACGATTGTGCCAACGAACTGGACTGCGATATTGCCATGTTTGCCGATGATCTCAAACTTTGGCGCGTCATTCAAACTGGGGCTGATGAAGAGAACTTGCAGGCAAACTTAAATCGACTCCAGAAATGGTCCAATGACTGGCTCTTGCCGTTTAATGAGAGCAAGTGCAATATCATACGAGTCGGGAAAAGCAATCCTTCGAACCATACGGTTTACAGTCTGAATGGCATTCCATTGAAAGAAGTGGATGTCCAAAAAGGACCTTGGAGTCTGGATCACGCCTTCGCTTAAACCCTCCCTACATTGCGCAAAGGTAGCGAAGTCAGCCATGTCGATTCTGTACCTCGTTAAACGAGCTTTTGCAGCCTTTCACTACCGACTGCTTCGCTAAAGTCTTCGGAACATTCGTGCGGCCACAGTTGGAGTCCGCTATCCAAGCTTGGAGACCCTGGGCGGCGAAGGACATCAACATCCTCGAAAAGGTCCAAAGGCGAGCAACCAAACTTGTCCTTGGACATGGCTCACTGCCTTATGAAACACGGCTGTCGAGTCTCAATCTCTTTCCCTTGCACTATAGACAGCTTCGGGGGGACCTGATACTAAAATTCCGCATACTACGTATCCAGGACTGTTGTCTCGTGCCAGGGGATTTCTTCGAGTTAGCAAACACAACGAACTTGAGAGGTCATCCTCTCAAATTACGTGTGACTGGAGCAAGGCTAGACACTCGGAAGTACTTCTTCTCCAAAAGAGTAGTCGAAGCTTGGAATAGTCTTCCTCTGGATGTTGTTATTTCGGACTCCTTGGATGTTTTTAAGCAAAAGTTAGATCGATATAATGGTGCGAGCTACAACACTAACTGGAAGCTGCAAGTGTGACGTCAGAAAGTAAGGCATTAATGATGCTACTAGTTATATTTGAGTAACATTGCCTTGTTTGTTATTTTCGTTCGAGGGCTTGCATTCTCCCATTATTCCCATGCTGGGGTCCTCGAGGTCTTCGATGCTTAACTTATTTACAAAGTATTCGCATCAGCTGGACCTGGCGTCCGTCGTCCATGAGGTGTATGAACGTTATCCCCTGGTTCGAACCGCAATGAACCGAGGGTGATCTGGACATCTATTTCAGCCTTTGAAATCCCTCAACGGACGCTGCAATCAGCAATGGAGCATCATGTGACCTCCGAAATACCCCCCGTTGGACCCCCCCCTCCCAAGGGCGACAGTTTTTTTCTCCTAAATATCACTGGGAGTTTTTTTTCACTGTCTGCTCTTTTTCAACTTCGTTCCACTATGTTGGCCTCGCCAACATATCGAGATACTATTTTTTTTGATACCACAACTCGCATGTACAAATAGGGAATTCAAAGGTGAATCACCTACATCTCCCTCAAATATACTGATACTGATACTGAATAGACTCAATTTGATGTCATCATAATCATAGGCAATTTTAATCTGCCAGACTTTGACTGGCAGTTAAATTCCTCTCCGCCAAAACATCAGAAATTGGTCGATACTATTAACTTTTCAAACATCTCCCAACTGGTCAGATCAGTTACTAGAAATGACAACATTTAATTTTTACAAATGATATCCACCCTCTCTTTATGAATTGCAGGTGATTTTAACCTTCCTGACATTCGCTGGTTTCCGATCCCTTCCGGCCCCATAATGTTCGAGGACTTACTCGAGGCCGTAGATATTTGCATGTGGACTCAGGTTGTCGACTTCCCTACCCGAGGTTAAAGCAAACTTGATCTTATCTTCTGCAGAGGTTGCCTGCCTTTGACAGTGTCATCATTAGGCCCACTTGGCAGCTCAGATCATGCTATCGTTCTTTCAACACTACAACTCGAAACCGATGAAACGCTTACCAAAACATTTAGCTTTTTCATTGATTTTCGATTAGCGCTTTCTACAGAATTATTGATACGTCTTAACTCCCACGACTGGTCTAATTTCTTTATGTGTCAGGATGTGAACACCTGTACCGGTATGCTTTGCGAAGTTTTGGATCCACTTATTTCTTTTTTTGTTCCCAGTAAGAAATTAATTAATGTCACGGATGAGGTTTATCTCCCTTTATATTTTCGCCGCAGGTTGCGTAAATTCTCTCGTCGATTTGATTTGCAAAACGAAATTTCTGTTCTCTCCTTGATTCGACGTATTTTTGAGCAGGCTAAGAGGTTAACCGAAGAAAAAACGGATAGCCGAAGAGGTGAAATATGTCGAAAACCGTTCGTTTAATGTCACGAAACTTTTTTTCACGCGCAATAAGAACCCATAGTAAAACCTGGCATCTCGTACTACTGGACCCCGTCGGCAATCCCGTAGTCGATGACAAATTGACGGCTGATAGTTTTAACGTTTTCTTGTCCAGAAAATTTATTTTAAAATTCGACCACTCCCCCATCGCCCATCCAGGTTTGGACCATAACGTTTACCCTCTCTGACGTTACCGTAGCTATTCAACGTTTTCTTCAATCTTATAGTCCTGGACCTGCGTACCGATCAGTATTATAAAGGCAGATGCTAATGATATTTTCCCCTCACTTCTATGTAACACATTTAATGTAGCTCTGGAAAGTGAAACCTTTTCCAGTGTATGGAAGGAATCACACATTCTACCTATCCCCAAACACGGCCAATCTACGTCATTTGACGATTTTTGGCCAAGCAACACACTGTCCGCAGCTTCGAAAATCCTGGAGACCTTGATCAAAGATAAGGTGATGTAACATTCAACTAAGAATAACCTATTGAGTGCAGCCCAGCATGGGTTCCTCGAAAAAAAGGTCTTGTGACATTTGTCAGCTCTCTTTCTTTGATCACGTTCTACAATCTAGGGATAATGGCTTTGCACTTTACATAGTCTCTTTCGATTTCACCAAGGCCTTTGATCGTGTTGACCATGCCCTTTTTCTCTTGAAACTCTCCTTTTTCGGTATGTTTGTAAACCTCCGAACTTGATATCTTCTTACCTGAGCTCTCGCACACAACATGTTAAGATCTCCAATGTGATCTCTAACTCGGCACGTGTTAGGAGTGGAGTTATTTAGGGTAGTTTGTTAGGCTCACATTTATTTTGTCTTTTTGTCAACAAAGTGCCAGGTTTATTTCGGAATGGTACGCCCTTTATGTGTGTCGACGATTTAAAAGTTTCCTATCAATACAAGCAGGCAGATCGCGACACCGTGCTTGATCTATTAAAAATGATCTCGAGGCCTTTGCCCAGTGTTGCTGCACATGGCGCCTTTCCATTTCTTGGCACAAATGTTCTGTTATGGTTGATGGCGACGACCATCAGCCTCATCAAAGCCTAGATGGCCACGATATAAATGTGCCTGGCGTTGTAAAGGATCTGGGCAAATCATATGCCAATGGTCTCAATCATTCAGAACATTGCTCCCTGATTGTCTCCAAAGCACGCAGAACTGCCGGGTTAATTCTCCAAAATTTCAAAACTATTGATATTAGACTCCGCCTTCATAAAATGTACGTTACACCTGGCCTAGAATACTGCTCGTTTCTATTTAGCCTTCTGCGCGCAAGCAAACGGAAGAAAATAGAATCAGTCTAGCACTTCTGCACGAAAAGAATTTTTATCGTTGGAGCACCGTAATCTTTCGTTTCAAGAAGGCTGTGGGCTTGTAAACATTGATACCTTTTGGTTTCGCCGAGTGCAGAAGGGACTCTTTATACATTTTATGCTTTTGAATAGTCGTACATTTAATCCCCTTACACTGTGAGGCAGCTTAACCACCCTCGGCGCAGCAGTCATCGTAATGTCTTTTTATTTCTTCCATTAGCTCGCACAGTTAAGTATCGTCAGTTCTTCTCGGTAAACGCCATAGCCATGTGGAATAAACTTCCCCATAATATAAAAGTTATTCTTTGTTTAAGATAACTATTACTAGTTTTTTTGCATTCAAAACAGTTTCCAAGAATTCTGGGCGCCGACACTGCAGAATCTGTATTCCTGTTCAACGGAGTGCGCGGCATCTAAACCTGATCCCAGGTGTTACCTTAAGGGATACGACACCGTCTCTGCAGCCTGCACCCCTTGACTTCTTCGGCAGACAGTGAGAAACCGTATACGGCTGCACTCTTGCCTAGGGGAGAATCCAGGTTCCTAGCAAAGACAGAGAGACTGCATACAGACTGCAATTGTGTTAGCCCTTCCCTGATCTGAACTGCTATCATCCTTACAGGTGGCAGTTTTTTTCTCTTGAATAACATAGAGATAGAAAAAACACTTATAATGATATATATTTGGGTTTTTTATCACTGCCAGCCAATACTGTTTTAAATATAAGTAAAGGATTGTGTCAGGAATCTCGAGTGTGAAGCAGCAATGTTTGCAAATGAAATTGAAATCTGGAATGTAATCCAGAGCCTGCTGACGAAGATAAACTGCAGATCAACCTAACTTGGTTGGAGAAGTGGTCGAATCATTCGCTTTTGCGGTTCAACGTCAAAAAGTGTACAATACTTCGCTTAGGCAACCAATCTGGATCTGCCGAAAGTAGAAGTTAATTTCTCAACGGTGAAGCCTCAAAAATGACGTGGAAACCCAAAGGGACTTTAGTGTGCTGACGAATACCAGCGTGTCTGACGACCAGCGTGTCCAGCAGGCGAGACTGGATGCCCGCAAGTTCTCCTTCTCTGTCAGAGTGGTTAAACCATGGAATGCCCTCCTTGAAGACGTTGTGATGTCACCATCGCTGTAAAGCTTTAATAGGAACCTTGACAGTTTTATGTTCCGAAACGAGCCTGAGCGATGAGGAATTTATCTTAACCCTCGAGAGTCGTGCACCACTTGTCATATTTTATGACCACCTTTTTGTACCCTTGCAACCCACATGGTTTCTCTGCATACCGCACTTAATTTTACGTTACAAATAGGGTACTCAAAGGCCCATGCCTGTTTCCCTCAATTAATTGAATTGAATTGAATTGAATTGATCCCCACTGAATATTTCATCTGACAATGCCTGTTAAACCGCATTAAATATTTTCATTATTATTTAATTGAGGGAGTGAGGCTAGTTTCAGTGGTAAAGTGGTTGGAAAAAAACGAATTTAAACATTTTGCTATGCCCAAAGCCTATATAACGAATTTTTTATTACAGTCCAGTGAGGGCGGAGTTACATTCAGACGCTTAGCCGATGACCGAACATGGAAGATTTGAGCAACAGATTTGGATGAATTGGCATCAATTAGTGCCCGAGACTCCCTATGCTCATATCGCGTGAGCCTATTTTTCGATGCTTATTCAAATATTTGTGCAATCCTTAAGTGACCTGACAAAGAGCTTTTCGACGAATCTTTAAGTTGCTTTTGTAATTTTTTAAGTCGGTTTTGGAGAAAATGTGGAACAGTAGAAGAAGATGTGTTTAAATTTGAAATCTTAAACGATATAAAAGCTCGGAATTTTTCTGTGAGGCTCTGCAATAGCTCACGAAAAAAGTTTGGATTGTTGATTGAAAATATGCTGTGCAAATCTAGAGTGCATAAGTAATTATTTATTAATTCATAGTTTGTGTTAGCAAAGTCGAGGTTGTTTTTTTCAAATCTGGTTCCCGCTTGGACATTTATAACTATCGTGGTGTTCATGAAACGCCCTCTCTTGCTAAACTCTTCGAAAAAGTAGATGCACAACAAATCACGGATTTTTGCATAAGCAATCAAATTATCAACTTTTCCAAACACGGCTTTTAACCGGACCGCTCTTTTGAAACCTGCAACATGTCTTTTCTAAATCAACTAAACTCTCTTCGTAATGATCATCTATCTGTAGTAATTATCTTTTTTGATCTAAGTAATGCATTTGATAAAGTGCCTCATAGACGACTTCTAGCTAAACTAGAAGCTATAGGGTTTCGTAGTAGCCTTACTGTCTTTTTAGATCATACCTAAATGATCGAAAACAAAACGTTTTATTTTATTTTATTTTATTATTGCACGTTTACAGGCAAGGTTAAAAAAATATATACAGTAGATGGTCAAGCTGACGGGTCCGGTATTCTGCACCAGCAGGTATCCGGCGAGTGGCTTTCCGCTGTCGACTGAGAAATAAACCGATTGAGGTCTGCAAAGCCAGCAATATTGCCATCAGCATAAAGTCCGGCACAGGATACAGAATCCGTGAACGCCATGAAAACCGAAGAGAGCTTCCACAGAGTCAGCACCCAAAAGTTTTGGAAGGTACCCTGAATGTAGAAAACTAGTGACAGTTCACGTACACAAGGGATAGGCTTTGCTGAATTTTGAAACTTCTAGGTAGCTTATTCCAGATTGCTTTAGCGTCTACCGAAATAACTATCGGTGAATGTGCATGCCAAAGGAAGAAATAAAAATACATCTTGATGACTGGTGCGCGGAGAGTGTTCGAGGTGCCTCAGATATGTAAGGGGGTTAAATGTACAACTGTTTAGTAGTTTAAACAGTAAAAATAGTCCCTTCTGTAATCTGCGAAGCCACAGCGGATCAAGGCTTGTAAGCTCACAGCGTTGGCGGTAGGACAGGTTTCGTTGTTCTGAATAGAAAACTCTTTTTTTAATGAAGTGCTGGACTGATTCTATCTTCTTTCGTTCACAAGCGTGCAGAAGACTAAATAGAAACGAGCAGTATTCCAGACTAGGCCTGACCTACGTTTTATAGAGGCTGATTCTAATTTTGAAGGTTTTAACATTTCTGAGAATAAACCCAGTAGTGTGGCGTGCTTTCGAGACAATCAGAGTACAGTGTTCTGACATTTAGATCGTGACCGTCTATGCTTAGGTGGGGCTGATGGTTGTCGCCAATAACCATAACGGAGTACTTTTTCCAAGAAAGTGAGAGGCGCCATGTGCGGCACCACTGAGCGAAGGCTTAAAGATCCTTTTTTAGAGCTCGAGCACGGCATTGCGATCAACCGGTTTATATCGATAGGCAACTTTTAAATCGTTAGCGTACAAAAACGGCCAACCATACTGAAAACAATCAGGAACATCGTTCACAAAGAGGCAAAATAGAAGCGGGCCGAGCACGCTGCCCTGAATAACTCCGCTCCTCACATGCGTGGGGTTATAAATAACATCAGACATTTTAACGCGTTATGCGCGAGCATTCAAATAGGAAAATATTGAGTTCAGAAGCTTGTTACCTAAGCCGAAGGAGGCAAGTTTCAGCAGTAGGAGATCATGGTCAACACGATCAAAAGCCTTAGTGAAATCGAAGTAAACGGTGTTAATTGCAAAACCGCTGTCTCTAGATTGTAGCACATGATAGGGGAAAGAGAGCTGGCAAGTGTCACAAGACCTTTTTTCGAGAAAACCATGCTGAGCCGCATTTGGTATGTTATTCTCTCTTAGGTGACGCATCATCTTGTCTTTAATCAAGGTCTCGAAGATCATTGAGACTGCTGGTAGTGTATTTATTGGCCTTAAGTCATCAAATGACGTAGGTCGGCCGTGTTTGGGAATAGGCAATATGTCACTTTAAGTCACTTTAAGTCACTTTAAGTCACTTTAAGTCACTTTATTGAGGGAAGTAGGCTTTCGCCCTTGAGCTCCCTATTCATATGCAAAAATGTCAATAGTATAAATGTTTACAGTGATATATCTGACAAATGAAAATGTAGGATCATCGATATGTGTGAGCCAGGCGCAAACTGCCATTGTTTACACAATCTTCATTATATTGACAATAGTTTCTCAGAAAATGAGTATCTAGTTTGAATTTAAATGCGTCAACAGTTTCTGAAAGGACAACATCCTCAGGTAGTCCGTTCCAGGCTCCAACGACCCTTTGCGAAAAGGCGTTCCAACGGACTTCCGTGTGGACAAACTTCCTCTGCAGTTTAAAGGGATGACCCCGCAGATGTTCCGTCCCAGCCAATTCGAAGAATTCAGCAAATTCTAGGGCACAATTGCGGCCTCTGACAATCCGGTAGGTTTGGATGAGGTCACCGCGTAGTTGCCTGTAATTTAGAGAAAACAAATCAAGTTCAACCAGTCTGGCTTCGTAAGGCAGATTACTAAGATTCTTGACCATCTTCGTAGCCCTCGCCTGCACTCGTTCCAGCTGTAGATAATCCTTCTTAAACCACGGACGCCAGGCCTGGATGGCATATTCCAAGTGAGATCGAACAAATACCCCGTAGGTTTTTTCGGAAGAGTTCATATCAATCTGCACAAACCCACGTCTGAGCGCAAATAAGACCTGTGTAGCGCGTTTTGCTGCCTTTAAACACTGTGAAGATGGTTTAAGTGAGGAGTGTATTAGAACACCGAGGTCCTTCTGTTCCTCAACAATTGAAAGGGGCTGCCCATTGAGAATGTATTGGTAGGAATCATCCTCCTCACTGGTCCTTCTGGTACGCAGTCTTAGGACCACACACTTCCCAACGTTAAAATTTAAGAGCCAACGAGCAGACCAGCTGCTTAAACGGTTGAGATCCTCTTGAAGTGCGTGCCTATCGAAATCAGATCTGATGACCCTCCACAATTTAACATCATCTGCAAACATGATGGCGCTGCAATCCAGGTCGTCGACACAGTCGTTGATGTACACTAAGAAGAGTAACGGCCCTAATACCGAGCCTTGGGGGACACCACTTAGAACCGGAGTAGGTGTTGACTTCGAGGTATCGACGCACACAGTTTGCAATCTATCTGTAAGAAAGTCTGCGATCCATGTCAGCAACATTCCTCTTATGCCGATTTCAGATAATTTGTAGATGAGACGTTTGTGTGGGACACTGTCAAACGCCTTCTTGAAATCAGTGTATATGACGTCAACCCTACCATTTTCGTCCAGTGCACGAGTCCACTGCTCTGTTGAGAGTAATAAACTAGAAAGACAGGAGCGATTCTGTCTGAAGCCATGCTGGAGATCTGAGAGTAATTGGTTTTCCTCAAGGAATTTCATGGTTGTCTTCTTGATTATTGATTCCATTATTTTACAGCAAATGGAAGTTAGGCTGACAGGCCGATAATTGTTGACATTAGATCGAGCACCACTCTTGTATATGGGGTATATATTTGCTGCCTTCCATTCGGATGGCAGTTTCCCTGATTCAAATGACGAATCAAATATATGCGTTAGTGGTTTGCAAAGTTCGCTGGCCAGTTCTTTCAAGAACTTGGCCGGTGATTCCTTCCATAAAATAGGGAAAACTTCACATTCAAGAGCAAGATTCAATATCAAATACAGAAGTGATGGAATTATATCATTTGCATCCGCCTTTAGAACTCTGACCGGTAAACGATCTGGTCCTGGACTGTAAGATTGACGAAAACGCCGAATGGCTACGGTCACGTCACAGAGGGTAAAAGTTATGGTTTCGAGGACGTCACCGGTCCAAACCCGGATGTAAGTAAATGGGGCGACATTATGTTTACTTAACGTTCTAGACAAGAAAGCATTGAAGCTATCATAAGTCAACTTAGCGTCAGCTATTGGGTTTCCTAAGGCGTCTCGAAGTACGGGGTACTGCATTTTTCTCTGCGCTTTTACCGTGCGCGAAAAGAGCTTCACAACATTTAACTAAGGGTTTTCGGCAAAGTTAACCTCATCGGCTTGTTGTTTTCCGTCAGACAGCCTCTTAGCTTCTTCAAAGATTTGTTGGATCAAGGGCAGGAAGGAGGAGTAGTTTTGAAGATGAAAACTACGGGAGAATCTACGCAGTCTACGGCGGAATGATAAAGGGAGGTAGACTGTATCCTTGACATTAATTATTTTCTTAGTAATAGTAGAGTATTTATCTTTTAGAACTACTCGGAACCAACAGCTCTCCTCTTTCGCGGTTAATTGGCGATAGTCCAATGGAAAAAATGTAAGTGGTTGCCTAAAATAGATACAGCATCCTCCGCCACGACCCTCGTGTCGATCATTCCGAATGTAAGCGTAGCCTAGAATAGAGAGTTCGGAGTCCGATACACAGGGTGTTGCCCATGTCTCTGTTACTATTACAATGTCCGGGCGGTGGATGAAAACCAGAGTTTGGAGCAAAGGCATCTTATTAAGCAGAGATCTGGCATTGAGGACGATTAGTTTAAGCGACCACGTTTTTGGTTTCTGATACGGGACAATTAGGCTGTCAGAGGGACTGCCTTCAGCCAGAGACATGCTCTTTTCACTTGAACTATCTGTCCATTCCTTATTTTGAGATTTGCCTCGCCATTGGTCTTTCGTGTTTCCAGTTCTATTATTAGCTGTCGTATTTTCATTCGCTCTTTCAGCCCATATTCCGGTTGAAAAACACTTCAGAATGCGGACTCCACAGGGTTGCTTTTCTCTGTAGCAGGAGCTGTGCCTGTGCTTCGTTTTCCAAGATGATTTTAAGATGTCTTGGTCAAGGATTTGAATCGGGTGTAGCCAGAGCCTTCCCTATTCTATATGCCTTGAGAATGTGAATGGACTCGCCGTCCGTTAGCAGTGTTTTGCATACAGTTGAAGGAGTTCCAAGTCATGTTTAACTCGCTCCTTTAAAATAATTGAAGCTGACACCTTTAATGACTTCATTCTGTTTTCGACTCAATCGAGGGCCCGTTTGTTACTCAGATCTTTCAGCTGAGTGAGTACTGGAAACCAGTTCACTTTGCCTGATAGGTCCAGATGAACCAGGTGTTGGGCAGGCTGGAGCCAATTCTCTGCACGATTTGTTCTTCTTAGACCTTTTCTTCTTTGTCTTTACAAACTCGCCAGCCTCTTCAACATCGCATGTCGGTGCAACGTCTACCAGTGATGTAGCGATGGACGCTAAAGCCAGATTAGTGCTGATGCTACCCTAACTAAGTACTGGTGGAGTGGCGCAAGGACTAGATGGGGCTCACTTCAGAAGAAGGGAAAATTCCTCTGGTTTACCGGGTCCAGCAATCGCTATATGTTTAATGTGACTTTTATGTAAGCTTAAAGAAGCTACATATGAATACGAATTTTGCTTCGTGGTAGGTTTATTACGAACAGGAGCTTTTTTAGCAGTTGGGCAAGATATAGATTTTTTTAAGTTATCTATTTTTTGTCTTAGATTCCTTATTTCCTGCTCCATCCCTGAGAATTTCTGCTGGATGCTTAAACACCCCATACATGTTTCGTCTTCGTAAGCTACATTATTTAAGCTTAATGAACTTTTACCCCGTTTAGCGGGAGGTGAACAAATAGCAGAATAACGATAGTTACAATTGTTTTCTGCTTGTCCATCAACTTGCTTAACAAGATCCCTGCCAATATGGCCGAGTGGGTAGAGGCGCCAATAGACGGTCCCAAGCAATTTTGTGGTGCAGATTCAAAACTAGGTCGTGGACCAATTGTTTGTGATAATAAACTTAAGGAAATTGAGTTTTGCATGTTTGAATATCCACAAAATTAATAGAGAGTCAGTTAAGATATTCAACAATAAGAATATGGAAATATAAGGACTCAGCCTTTGGTTTGAGCCCCTTCCGCGATTGAGAGCAGATGCAGGGAGCACACAGCTGGCGTGAGTTTCAGAAAGCAGCAAAGATCGAGGGTCCAAGTCGCAATTTACAAACTCAGAGGAATATAAAGACAATTCCTTATTAATTTTCTAGCACCGTGTCTTCTTCACTGAGGTAGAGAGTAAAAACTCGTAGGCTCGAGGAACTTGAAATTCGAAACAAATTTCAAACAACGTGCCTTCACGTTTAGTGAGGTCATCATACTCAAGTGCTACCCTAATTGTTAGTGGTGTCCTTCAAGGTACCGTATTTGGTCCTCTATTGTTCTTACTGTATATGAAGGATATGTCATCGATAGTTAAACTTTCTCAATCTTTTATTTATGCTGATGACCTCAAATGCGTGTATTTGTTCTCTTACTCTACAACCGAACGATGCCTAGAACAAATTGATTCGGACTTAGACGCTATTTCGGCCTGGAGCTCCACATGGCTAATGAAGTTCTCACCTTCTTAATGTCGTTACATTAGTTTTGGGTCTGTAAGGCTGTCGCAACTTCTTATTTTTAAAGATTGTCCTATGATTAAATGTTCCTCCATCAAGGAATTGGGCTTAAACTACACCAAAAAATTAGATCTTTCGCCTCATGCCGATAGAATTATGGCCAAAGATGCTCAGATTTGCGGCTTTATTTCTTATAATTTCTACCTTCCTGAAATTAAATTAAGACTTTATCGTATGTTTGTACTTCCTATTCTTGAATTTTGCTGTTCTATCTTCGGTTTAATGAACGAATAAAGCCGTTCCAAATTTGAAAATTTCCAAAGACTTTTCACAAAAAACTCCTATTTCCGACTCCTTCAACTACTTACTACACAACAAGATGCCTGCAAACAAAGCTAAATTTTATTTGGGTTGGGAGACTGGAAGCAGGCTTTTATCTCCTTTTCCGACTTAATAATAGCTCAACTCTTCCCCAAGCTTTCTGTCATTACCCCCGTCAGTCTTCCTTATAACTTAAGAAATTTTAGACTCATTATACCTCCCCCTGCATCCTCTACGTGTAAACGCTCTCTCTTCTTTGCTTCTAGGTATAGCTTTCTTTGGAATAACTTGCAAATTGAACTGAGGTCGTTAACTAGTCTATCTGCATTCAAGCGAATGCACATTTATCTTGGCACTGATTCTATTAACCTTTTATTTCCCTCATCTTTTCCCGGACGCTTACTTCATTACTCGGAGAAAGGACAATCGGGAATTTAAGTGACCCTCTTGAAACTATATTTTCGCTTCCTCTATCGCCCATGAACCGTGATGTCTCATTAGATCACTAGTCATCCAAACGATGAAGTCATTCGGACGTACACATTCGTTGGTCCACAGTCTAAAATGTTTCCATTTCGTTGGATACTTACCATTATCAGAATTCAATTGTGGATCCTAAGAGATTTGTTTACTGTCTATTGTTTGTAGTTCACCATTAATTTCAAAATATCGCTTACTATGTGACCTAGCAGGACATGTTCTGTCTATATTATTAAGTATTTGTACATTTTATCTGCACACCTTGTCATAACTTTATTTCGTTACCAGTGCTAACCAAATATAAATTCTAAAAAAATAAATTAATCTGGTCCAGATGATTAACCGGCAAATTTCTTGAAAAAACTGGCTGACGAACTCTCCAAACCACAAGCGCATATATTCAATTCATCATTTGAATCAGAGAAACTGCCATCCGAATGGAAGGCAGCAAATATATACCCCATATTCAAGAGCGGGGCTCGATCTTATGTTCAAAAATTATCGGCCTGCCAGCCTTACCTCCATTTGCTGTAAAATAATGGAATCAATAATAAAGAAGGCCGTCAGGACGTTCCTTGAGGAAAAACGATTACTGTCAGAGCCCCAGCATGGCTTCAGACAGAATAGCTCCTGTCTTTCCAGTTTTTCCTCTCCACGGAGCAGTGGACTTGCCTATGGGACGAAGATGGCAGGGTTGAAGTCATCTACACTGATTTCAAGAAGGCATTTGACAGTGTCCCACACAAACGTCTCATCTTCAAATTATCTGATATTAGCATAAGAAGAATGCTGCTGACATGGATCGCTTATTTTATTACAGGAAGATTACAAACTGTGCGCATTGATACCTCGAAGTCAACACCTAGTCCGGTTCTTAGTGGTGTCCCTCAAGGCTCCGTCCAAGGGCCGTTCATCTACTTAGTGTACATCAACGACTGTATCGACGACCTGGAATAAGGCGCCGTCCTGTCTGCTGACGATGTTAAAGTGTGGAGGGTCATCAGATCTGATGCCGATAGGCACGCACTTCAAGAGAGTCTCAACCTTCTTAGCAAGTGGTCTGCTTGTTGGCTCTTAAATTTTCCCATTGGGAAGTGTGTGGTCCTCAGACTCCATACAAAAAAGACCGGTAATGAGGGTGATTCCTACCTATACCTTCTAAATGGGCAACCCCTTTCAATTGGCGAGGAACAGATGGACCTCGGTGTTCTAATAAACTCCTCACTTTGACCATCTTCACAGTGTTTAAAGGCAGTTAAACGCGTGACACAGGTCTTATTTAAGCTCAGACGTGGATTTGTGCAGATTGATGAGGAACTCTTCCGTAAACCTACCGGGCATTTGTTCGATCCCACTTTGAATATGCTGTCTACGCCTTACGTGCGTGGTTTAAGAATGATTATCGAGAGCTGGAACGAGCGCAGGCGAGTGCTACGAAGATTGTCAAGAAACTTTGTCATCTGCCGTACGAAGCCAGACTGGCTGAACTTGATTTGATTCCTCTCAATTACAGACAACTGCGCAGTAACCTTATCCAAACATATCGGATTGTCAGAGGTCACGAGTGTGCCCCAGAATTTGCTGACTTCTTCGAATTGGCTGGGATGGAACATCTGCAGGATCATTCCTTTAAACTGCAGAGGAAGTTGGTCCACACGGTCGTCCGTCGGTACGCCATTTCACAGTGGGTTGTTGGAGCATGGAACGGACTCCCTGACGAGGTGGTCCGTTCAGAAGCTGTTGACACATTTAAATGCAAACTAGATACTCATTTGCTGAGAAACTATTGTTCATATGATATTGTTCAATTGATATTGGCAAGGTCGAAGGCGGTTGGTTCAAATTTGAAGATAAGTGAATTCTCGAATTTTCAACTGATTTCTACGTTTCCTGTAGAAAATATTCGCTTAATTATTGACAATTAATTGTATTTCTACCTCATCATCAGCTGCACACACCTGCAGTTATTGCAATTGCAAAAGGGAGAAATATAGAATTTTTAAACTTTTTCACCCTACATAGCCTCATTAAAGTTCTCGCCGATTTACGTCAAAACGACGGAATCTAAAGGCTTATTCTAAAAATAAAGTTGAAAATTTGTAAGTTTACCTTATTTCCAGCGAAGAATAATTTGTAGTAACTGGTATACCAGTTGATATAATTTTTCATCCTGCAAAGCCTCTTCGCTTATTCTATTTTCAGCATAAACTCGTTACCTAGCAGATATTTGCTTGCAGTGACTTGCTTAAAATATTAAATCTTTTATTCCGCAAAACGTCACTAGTAACAATTTCCCATCGTATTATTGATTTGAAAAGTACTTATATTTTAAAACCAATATGAAACCCCAGTCAGTACTTAGACGCAAACATCCTCTTCGCGTAAAACTTCCACTAGAACAACCCACCTTAAGCATGAAGAAATTAGACCTTGATGCCCTGGAAAACTTTAATACCTTTATGTCTAAATATGGTTCTCTCTTCACGATCCTTGGTACCATTTTTGAGGGAAAGTTGTCTTCACTCGCTTCTCAACAATGCGTGAAACTAGAGCCTTTTATTAACATGGTCAGTACTGAGTCACTTGACCGACATAAGAGAAGTTTTAATTTATTTTAAAAAAACGTTCCCAAGAGTAAAATCCCCCTGGACGTTGCATTTAATTTCCTTTACTCGTGCGGCTTTAACTTTAAAGTCGCTGAAGCTAAAAGGTTATCTTCCCGTAGTAAAAACCCTCCTATTCTGGTCAAACTTTTTTCAGCGATTGAAGTTGACCTTATTTTCTCTAGGCATGAGCACTCAGCTCAATATTTGAAAAAAACAAGTTGTTTATCTGTAGGGATAAAACCCCAATGGAACGTCGGGTTTCACCCTCATTAGCAAACAAGAAGCCTTGGCCTACACCTTCAATACCAAAAGTTATCTCAGAGGTTTGTCCTGTAGCTAAAGCAAGCCCACGGCCCTCCGGATCGACAGGAATTTCGATTCCAACTGAATCTTCACCCGTTAACCTTGTTTCTGGTTTGAGGGAAATTGTGTCAACTCCACTTCTTTCTCATCCCAGGCAAACCATGCCTGCTATACCTGCCAAATCTACTAACCCTAAGAAAACTCCTAGTAAATCTAAATCTGTGGCTAATCCAGGCATTAAAATCAGCAATGGCATTACCGATGGGAAACCTGCTAACCCCTCAGCATCTACAACAGCTGCGAACGCTTACGTAAGCATCTTTCCCAACCCGAAAATTGTCCGACATCCACAAATATTTAACGCTTCTTATTATGCTACCAGTTTTTCGAAATCATTTAGTCCTTTTTCAAATGCACGTTTTCCGCCATTTTTGCTAACTTCCCTCAAAATCTCATTTCTATGCCACCCCCTATCTTTCAAACGTCACAATATAGCCTTCCCTTCCAAGGTTTTCATCCAAATATGCCGCTGTACAATAATCTCAGTTCTCTTAACAGTAACATTTCGAAAAATTGTAGACCAGAGCAATTTTGTTTCCCACCTTTCGTTTCTTCTTTCTAGTTTTCTTCTCCGCCACCAAATTATCCTTTTTTATAAATACGGATGAGCGTAACCTGCCGCTCAGGAATACGCTCAGCTTAGTTTCACTCAATGCGAGGTCAGTTGTAAATAAGATGGCTGAGCTTAGAACAGGAGCCTTTGAGCTTGATCCAGATGTGCTGTGCATCAATGAATCCTGGGCTCACTCTCTTATTTCTGACTCGACGCTTGCTATAGATAATTTCAATTTGTACCGACAACACCGCGCTGAAAAACCTGGCGGTGGTTGCCTCCTTTATATTAAGTCATCCTTTGTACATTTCCCTTTTCATCTGAACATTTCGTCTTTTTCTGGAAATGTATGCTTTGCTTCAGTCATCCTCCCGCACAATAAAAAAGCGGTAATTGGCTGTGTCTATAATCCTCCGTGTTATTCTGGCAATGAAAGCGAGCTCTGTGAACTATTTTGAAAAAGTTGCAGACACTCAGTTTGATGTCAAAATAATCGTAGGCGATTTTAATCTGCCAGACATTGACTGGCAGGCAAATTCCTCTCCGCCTAAACATCAGAAATTGGTCGATACTATTAACGTTTTCAAACATGTCCCAACTGGTCAGATCAGTTACTAGAAATGACAACATTTTAGATTTAAATTTAACAAACGATGTCCACACTCTCTTTATGAATTTTCATCATGATCTATTTACAAGTGATCACGCAATAATTCACTGTTGTTTTCCAGTTCCCCTTCTTACGAAGCCTGAGGTTAAATGCAATAACCTCGACTTTTCTAACATAAACCATGAAAAAATAAATAATTTCGTAAGCACTCTAGATTGGCATAGCATATTCTCAATCAACAATCTAAACGTTTTCCGTGAGCTATTGCAGAGCCTCACAGAAAAAATCCAGGCTTTTATCCCGTTTAAGAATTTTAATTCACATACAGCTTCTTCTACTCTTCCGCATTTTCTCCAGAACAGACTTAAAAAATTACGAAAGCAACTTAAATATTCATCTAAAAGCTCTTTGTCAATTCATTTAAGGATTGTACAAATATTTGAATTAGCATCGAGAATAAGGCTCGCGCGAGATAAGCGTAGGGAGTCTCGGGCACTAAGTGATGCCAATTCATCCAAATCTGTTGCTCAAATCTTTCATGTTCGGTCATCGGCTAAGCGTCTGAATGTAACTCCGCCCTTACTCGACTGTAACAAAAATTTGTTACAGATGATTTGGGCAAAGCAGAATTGTTAAACTCGTTTTTGCCAACCACTTTACCACTGAAACTAGCCCCACTCCCACAATTCCTCTGCTTTCAAATTCGCTTCTAACAACTATTAATGTCTCACCTTCATGTATTCAAAAAGAAATAGCTCACCTAAAAAATTCACATTCAGTTTGAACTGATAACATTCCAAACTCACTTATTAAACAGTTAAGGGATTTTCCACCTTTACTAAGCAAATTATTCTCAGTATTTCTCGAAAATGGTTTCTTCCCCGATTATTGGAAAACTTCTATTATAATACCAGTTTTTAAATCTGGTTCCCGCTCGGACATTCATAACTATCGCGGTGTTCATAAAACGCCCTCTCTTGCTAAACTCTTCGAAAAACTAATTGCAAAACAAATCACGGATTTTTGCATAAGCAATAAAATTATCAACTTTTCCCAACACGGCTTCTTACCGGACTGTTCTTGTGAAACCTGCCACATGTCTTTTCTAAATCTACTAACCTCCCTTCGTAATGATCATCTATCTGTTGTAGTTATCTATTTTGATCTTAGTAAGGCATTCGATAAGGTGCCTTATTAACGACTTCTAGCTCAACTAGAAGCTATAGGATTTCGTAGTCCCCTTACTGACTTTATTAGATCATACCTAAATGATCGAAAACAAAAAGTTTTAGTAGGGTCCTCATACTCAAGTGCTACCCCGATTGTTAGTGGTGTCCTTCAAGGTACCGTATTAGGTCCTTTTGTTGTTCTTACTGTATATAAATGATATTTCATCGATAGTTAAACATTCTCAATCTTTTATTTATGCTGATGACCTCAAATGCGTGTATTCCTTCTCTAACTCTACAACCGAACGGTGCCTAGATCAAATTTATTCAGACTTAGATGCTCTTTCGGCCTGGAGCTCCACATGGCTAATGGAGTTCTCACCTACTAAGTGTCGCTACATGAGTTTTGGGCCTGTAAGGCTGCCGCAACCTCTTATCTTTGAAGATTGCCATATGATTGAATGTTCCTCCATCAAGGACTTGGGCTTAAGCTACACCAATAAATTAGATCTTTCGCCTCATGCCGATAGAATTATGGCCAAAGATGCTCAGATTTGCGGCTTTATTTCTTATAATTTCTACCTTCCTGAAATTAAATTAAGACTTTATCGTATGTTTGAACTTCCCATTCTTGAATTTTGCTGTCCTTTTCTTCGGTTTGATGAACGAATCTAGCCGTTCAAAAAAATTGAAAATGTCCAAAGATATTTCACAAAAAACTCCTATTTCCGACTCTTTCAACTACTTCCTACTCAACAAGATGCCAGCTAACGAAGCTAAAATTTCTTTGGGTCAGGAGACTTGAAGCAGGCTTTTGTCTCCTTTTTTGACTTAATAATAGTTCAGCTCTCCCAAAGCTTTCTGTCATTACCCCCGTTAGTCTTCCTTATAACCTAAGAAATTCTGCACTAATTATACCTCCCCCTGCATCGTCCACGTGTAAACGATCTCTCTTCTTTGCTTCTATGTATAGTTTTCTTTGGAATAACTTGCCAATTGAAATAAGGTCGTTTACTAGTCTATCTGCATTCAAGCGAAGACTGCAAATTTATCTTAACACTGATTCTATTAACCTTTTATTTTCCTCATCTTTTCCTAGTAGCTTTCCCCATGACTCGGAGAAAGGACCATCGGGAATTTGAGTAACCCTCTTGAAACTATATTTACGCTACCTCGAGACGCCCATGAACTATGATGTCTCCTTATATCACCAGTCATCCAAACAATGACGTCATTCGGACGTACACATTCGGTGGTCTACAGTCTAAAATTCATCCGTTTCTTTGGATACTAACCATCATCAGAATTCAATTCTGGATCCTATGATGCTGAGAACTTAAGTTCATTGACGCATTTTCGTGAGATTCTGTTTCATACGCCTAAGTGATCAAGAACGAATCACCCTCGACGTTTCATTATCTCATTCTGAAATGCTACTGCAATATAACCCTATTCTACCACCTGACCATTTTTTTCCTAAGCAGTTTTTTTCTCCTACCTTCTATTCGAAAATGAAGGCATATTGAACTCTGCCTCCATTTTCATGGTAGGAGTTTTTTTTCACTGCCTTTTTTTTCTAGTTCACCATTAATTTTAAAACATTGCGAACTGTTGACATAGCAGGACAAGTTATGAATTTGTACATTTTATCTAGCACACATTGTCATAACTTTATTTCGTTACTAATGTTTGCTTAGACAGTACCTTCCCAGTGCTAACCAAATATAAATTCTTAATTCTAAATATAATGAAGATTGTGTCAGTAGTCGCAGCTTGCGCCTGGCCCACACATATCGATGACTCTACATTTTCATTTGTCAGATTTTTCAGTTCAGTTCAGTTCAGTTTTATTAAGGGAAATATAGGTGAAGCCTTTGAGCTCCTATTGATGTCAATGAAACGGCAAATTAAAAATGGCTGACGTATAATGGACGTTGAACCAAGTGTTATCTCCCGTCACACTACATGGCATCGGACAAGCGATTAAAAATTAATATTTCTCAAACTTAGGGATAAGTATGTTATATGACGCGAGAATTGTGGATGAGAATATGTTTCTGGAAATGTGTTAGACTCGGATGTCGTGGTGGTACTTATGGCTGTACTGGTCAAACTTCCGCTTAAAAGTATCAACGGATGGGGACATGATTATGTCGGCTGGCAGAGCATTCCAGGCCTTAATCATTCTGTTGGAGAAGAAGAACCTTCTTGTGTCGAGTCTTGCACCTGTCACACGTAGTTTAATAAGATGTCCTCGCAAAGAAGTGGTAGTTGCCAGCTGAAAAAAGTCGCCAGATGCAAGGCAACAATCCTGAAGCCACAGCATTCGAAAGGCTTGTATAAGGTCGCCACGTAGCTGTCTATAGTCCAGAGGAAACAGATCAAGATTAGACAATCGTGTCTCGTAAGGCAGGCAGCTTTGACCTTGAAAAAGCTTGGTTGCACGTCTTTGGACCTTCTCAAGGGTGTTGTTGTCTTTGACAGACCAAGGTCTCTAGGCTTGTATGGCAAATTCCAATTGTGGTCGCACGAACATCCCGAAGACTTTATTAAAGCACTCTTTGTCGAACTTTGCAAACGCTCGCTTAATTAGATACAAGCTTGACATGGCAGATTTTTATACGTTTGAGGAATGGAACGATAGCTTCAGTGTGGGCGTGATCCATACTCCTAGATCTTTTTGAGCCTCTACCTCTGGTAGCGGTGTGTCGTCCAGATAGTTAATTCTCTGGTGCCCGGAGCTGGTTCTGCCGAATCGCAGAATATTGCACCTGGTAGCATTGAATGTGAGGAACCAGTTGTGCGACCATTCCTCGAGTCGATGCAAGTTCGCCTGTAGATTTTCTTCATCAGCTGCGTTGTGGATGACCTTTCAAAGCTTTATATCGTCAGAAAACATGGTGGTGTCACAGTCCAAGCCAGTTACGCAGTCATTAATGTATATAAGGAAGAGGATAAAGCCAAGGACGGAGCCCTGAGGAACCCCACTCTCAACCACCACCTCCGCCGATTGTTGATCGCCAAGACGAACAATCTGAGATCGCCCAATGAAGAAGTTTTCGATCCACTTCAAAAGCTTGCCCCTTACCCCAATACGGTTGAGTTTGTATAGGAGACGTCGGTGAGGCACGCTATCAAAGGCCTTCTTGAAGTCTATGTACACTGCGTGCACTACATTTCCTTCATCGACCGCTCGGGTCCATCATTCCAGGCAGTAGAGCAAATTAGTTAAACAGGACCTTCCTACGCGGAATCTGTGCTGCACTTCAGAGAGAAGATGTTGCCGCTCCAGAAACTGCATCAGTTCACGTTTGATGATTCGCTCCATAATCTTGCAACATATGGAGGTGAGACTTACCGGCCTGTAGTTATTTGCGGAAGCCCGGCTGCCACTTTAATGTATCGGGGAAATGCACGCGGTCTTCCAATTGGGTGGCAATCTGCCTGCTGCGAGGGAGGCTTGGAAGAGTAGACACAAAGGTTCTGCCAACTCTACGGCCAACTCCTTCAACAACTTTGCCGGTATTACATCAGGACCTGGCGATTTGGTTTCGTCCAGCTTCCGTAGTTCCTGCAGAACAATAGGTTCTGTTATGACCACTGTGTCAATTGTCGGGATCTCTTCCGCACTATAGTTATCAGCCGTTAGATTGGCTTTTCTTGTAAAAACCGACTGAAAGAACTCAGATGCTCAGCCTTTTCCTCGTCCTTGCAAAGTTCGCCGCCTTCATCCGTTTTTACCAAAGGGATGGGTCTTTATTTCGAGTGCACTGCCTAATGTAGTTGTAGAAGAGCTTCGGGTTTTCTGCTGCACGGTTTATCAAGTTACTCTCAAAACTTTGGCGGGCTTTATAAACCAAGCATTTAACCCTGTTCCTCTGCGTCTTGTACTTCGTCAGCGATTCGGCTGTCTTTTCCCTGAGATAAGTTTGCCACAGCTTTCGCTTGCGGTTTACTTCACTCTTCAGTGTGTTCTTTAGACACTGGGGCCTGTTGGTGATATTTTTTTTCGAATTAGGAAAGTAGTTGGTGATAAGTCCTTGTAATACGGCCTTAAATTGCAACCAATTCTCAAGAATACACCCGGTGAATGTTTAATTCCAATCTAAATGGCGCACACCAATTTTAATTTGGGTAAAGTCTCCACACCATAGGTTGCGTTTGACTGTGATGCTTCGATCGGGGACAGAAAAGAGTGAAAATTCCCATTGTAGGACTACGTGATCACTTTTGCCCAGTGGGAATAGACAGTTCACAACATCTATGCTGTCAGTCGCCTTTGTCAATACAAGGTCCAAACAATTAGCTTGTTGCCCCTTGCGTATTCAGGTCGGAAACAGAACGTGTTGAGTTAGGAAGCGTTTGTGTATAGCTTCTAGGAGTCGGCGATCGAAGTTTAATTCCGAGCCTGGTGCCGAGCTCAGATTCCAATCGATATTAGGAGCGTTAAAGTCGCCCATAATCATTTCTTCGGATCGACTAGCAAACGACTCTCAATCATCTATCAGTCTACTGTCTGACTGCGGATCGTTTCTTGGTGGTCGGTAGACCGTTAGGATCTCAAGTGCTTGAGACCCCGGCTTTCTGACGGTGAGCCAGATGGCTTCAGTTTCGTACGCAAGCTTTTCCTTTTTTTCTGACGCGAGCAGGCCATATCTGACATAAGTCAGCACACCCCAACCATGACGTCCTGTTCTATCCTTTCTGAAAAACTGAAACCGGGGATGGCAACTTCACGATCGTCCACCTTCGCGGTCAGCCACGTTTCAGTTATGGAGATTATATCTGGTTAAGGTTGGCACACGTATATCTTAAGCTCGTCTAATTTATGGAGTAGGCTTTGGACATGTGTATATAAACATTCGAGTTTATTTGTGTGTTTTAAGCCGGCTATGTCACTGCGTTCTTCATTTGAGGCATCTGAACCGACATTCGCACAGGATGAGTCCATATTCAAGAGACTTTGCTTATTTCCGCAGTAGAACTGGATTTTGTGTAGATTGTTGCATTGAATTAGTTGCTCGACCGTGAGACTTTTGTCAGAATGATGGGCGTCCTCCACAGAGGGGGTTTTTGTATTCGAACAATCACTCCGTTCCTTATTACAAGTCCCTTCTCTCCCTGTTCTTTCAAGTTCTCCAATTCCGCTTTTAGCGCCCTCCATTTCATTCTCTCTTGTGTGGAGCAGTCCTGTTGAAAAAAAAATACCTCTGTGACCGGGGACCCCCCTGCTGTTCGCTCGATTAGAAGGTCTCTCTGAAGTTTGTTTTCCAAAATTACCTTAAAATGCCTTGATTTATTTCTTAGAAAGTTTGTGTTATCTTTACTTTTTAGTTGGAAAAGTTTAAAAACCCTAATTTTTTCATCCTCTCTTATTATTTCACTCAAACACTCTTGCAAGGCCATTATATTATCATTTATTATACACCTGGGGATTTCGTTGTTTGATTCACGAATCCCATGGACGATAATGCATCGTGACCTGTCCACAGCACCTCTATCCAGGGGGTTCTGTTGAATACTTTGCCTGGCTGAGGTTGGGGCTTCCCCAATACTGGCTTCAGCGTCTTTGGCTTGGGGAGGTATTACCGCTGTGGATCCACTTTGTGTCATCCATTCGGTGGACAACAGCTCCTCTATATTTGCCTCTGATGAAGCGCGCGTGGCCTGGAGA
Source organism: Schistocephalus solidus (assembly GCA_017591395.1). NCBI lineage: Eukaryota > Metazoa > Platyhelminthes > Cestoda > Diphyllobothriidea > Diphyllobothriidae > Schistocephalus > Schistocephalus solidus. Next base: position 121,500 of record WEDG01006013.1, read on the forward strand.
CTATTTTCGTTGATCTTTATCGGTCGTGTTTCGTTTAGCTCGTTCATTGTTATATTTTGATCAATTTCATTTTGTATCTTCGATTGCTTTTCTGGCGAGATTGACATCATGCCCTTCGGATTTTTGGTACCCGTCCCTGTGGTCTTACCTTTCGCCTTTTTCTTATTCTTCAGTGTTACTGGAGGCTCTGCGTCACTACTCTTGACTGTTATCTTAGATACGAAGTTGTATATATTTGGGGATTTGTTGTGTAGGTTGCCTCGTGCTCTACTCCATGTTATTCTATGCGTTGATGCTGGCCATCGATCCTCTGAAACGAGGTTCTGCTGTATAAAATTCCTCAGAATCCTGATTTCTTCCTCCAGTTGATTAAACTTGGAGGCTAGGGTTTGACAACCACCACAATAGTTTTCCTGGTACTTTGGCTGTAACAAATTTATAAAGCTTTTAGACCACTTCTTCGAGCGTGCCGCGATGGCGAAGTCGGGTAGGGGTTAGTCTTGTAGGAGTGGGGTCGCCGGTTCAATCCCACCCAGAGCAGCATTTGGCACTTCAATTTCAGCCTTCACCATTTTGCACACAGATAATATATCCACAAGAAAAAACGTTAGATATGAATTTTCGTCCTATGTTCGAGGGAAAAGCCTTTTACGTCGTTCTCCTATTAGATAATGACTTTGAAGGCTGGATATTTTCGTCCTAATACAGCAGTAGATGAATTCGGAAGAGCGATCTTTATCAAGTATGTTTGAAATATGATAATTTCAACGAATAAAGTTAGTAGAGTAACTCAGCCTTTGAAGAAGATGCTTGTCTCGGTTCTCCAACAGTCGACACGAGGGTGAGCCGACTCGATGGAAGTCCGCGTTCTGCGAAAATCCGTTAAAAAGTAGTGAGGACGAAGTTATCGTTTAGTGGAATCCAGTTTCTGGTACCGGAAAGCTAATTGAGCAGACAGTAGGCCACAATTCTTGAAGGAAATAAATTCCTTAGAGGTCAGAAATTTGAACCTAAATTCGAAACGCGCGCAAAACCATTTATTCTATTGAAATTTTTGAATGCGAATAGAAAGCTCAAGGTCCAAAGCCTAATTCGCTCAATAAATTGAATTATTTTTAAATTATCATCCCAAAACTACAGTTTGTCCATTAAATCCGATGAGTTGAACCATGTGCCCACATCAAGACTGCCATGGGCGTCGAAATTTCGGAAAACAGGGGAAAAGCCGAGATCTTTTCACAGTTCTACTGCTCAGTCTTCACAAACGAGGCAAGGTTCCTTCGTCCCTCAGTGGATAACCCGCCGACTGCAAGCATTAGCTACATACTATTCTCAGAATTTCTGATCCAAAAGGAATTAAAAGAACTTAAAGTGTTGAAATCCCCAGGACCAGACGAGCTTCCACCCAAGCTTCTGAAAGAACTCGCCAATGAACTTACCACAGCTCTGTCAGTGATCTTTCAAAAGTCATTTGACTCCGCAGCACTTCCTTTCGGTTGAAAGCTGGCGCATATAACTCCCTTGTACAAAAGCGGTAGCCGGGCGTCAGTGACAAACAACAGGCCCATCAGCTTGATATGCATCCTTGCCAAGATTATGGAAAGAGTCATCAAGAGCGAATTGTTGAAATTCATAGAGACTCATAATTTGTTATCAAGCTGTCAACACGGGTTCAAAAAAGGAAGATCATGCAAAAAGAATTTGCTGTATTCGCTCTAGAGGTGGATTCAAGCACTTGAAGATAGACACTTGGTTCACATTGCCTTCATTGACTTTAAATAGGCCTTCGATACTGTGGCACATGAGAGACTGCTGTACAAACTTGAAAGAATTGAAATCAGAGGTAACCTCCTCAAGTGGATCGAAAACTTCCTTGTGGGTTGGTGCCAGGTTGGGCGCATCGGCCAAGAGAGGTCAAGTTCTGCTGCGGTCGAGAGTGGGGTTCCTCAGGGTTCAGTACTTGGGCGAATACTGTTTTTAATATACGCGAACGATTGTGTCAGGAATCTCGACTGTGAAGCAGCAATGTTTGCCGATGACATTAAAAGCTGGAATGTAATCCAGAGCCCTGCTGACGAAGATAAACTGCAGATCAACCTAACTCGGTTAGAGGAGTGGTCGAATCATTGTATTTTGTGGTTCAACGTCGATAAGTGTACAATACTACGCTTAGGCAACCAATCTGGATCTGCCGAAAGTAGAAGTTACTTTCTCAACGTTGAAGCCTTAAAATACGTGGAAACCCAAAAGGACATTGGTGTGCTGAGGACCACCACCTTAAAACCATCGTCTCACTGCTCGAAAGTGGTGAAGAGAGCAATTTCGGTGTTGCATGCCATCAGACGAGCCTTTTTGGATTTCGATGAAGATCTTTTCGCTTAGACTTTTGGAACATTCATTAAGCCGCATTTTTAATATGCTATGCAAGCCTGGAAACCCTGGACAGTTCAAAGATCAGAACTGCCTCGAAAAAGTTCAGAGGATAGCCACCAAAATGGTTAGAAGTCAAAGCTCCTTGCCATATTTAACCCGCCTAATGAATCTTAATCTGTTCCCTTTGAGTTATAGGCAAATGCGTGGTGATCTCCTGCAGACATTCCGCATTGTAAAGGGATTGGATTGTTGCCTGGAATTCTCGAACTTCTTTGAGTTTTTCCGCCACGACCCATTGAAACTGCGTGTCCAGCAGGCGAGACTGGATGCGCGCAAGTTCTCCTTCTCTGTCAGATTGGTTAAACCATGGAATGCCCTCCTTGAAGACGTTGTGATGTCACCATCACTGGAAAGCTTTAAAAGGAACCTTGACAGTTTTATGTTCCGCAACGAGCCTGAGCGATGAGGAATTTATCTTAACCCTCGAGAGTCGTGCACCACTTGTCATATTTTATGACCGCCTTTTGTACCTTTGCAACCCACACGGTTTCTCTGTATACCACACTTAATTTTACGTTACAAATAGGGTACTCAAAGGCCCATGACATTTTCCCCAATAAATTGAATTGAATTGAATCAAGCTAGACATAGCATTGAAACTGTGTCCGACCGTTGTCAGCCGATCAGCTGACACCTTAGTCGACCTTCAGTCTAACCATGTACGATAACGTGGAGTAAAATATCGGTTAGTTATGCAAAACCGATCACAAATGTCACCCCATTGATATGCAGAGTATCATTTGATCACCACTTGGTAAGCGGGCAAAGAGCTAAGTAGCTTTCGAAGACGTAATGTGTATGGGAGAGGGTTAGAAAGTGGACATCCAATGAAGTGTAATTCGAAGAAAAGAATTTTTTTGAAAAAACGATAAGAAACTTTCATAAGGTAAATTTTGACGCTGACTCCCCAGGTCGTCGTTAGTCGGGAAGTAAGCATGCGACGTAGTAACAGGAAGGAAGGTGGTGAAGGTTGTGCAAATCTCTTGCACAATATCATGAATCTTTTAACCAAGATAAAAAATGCCATGATATTATCCATTGAGCCATCCACTGCCAGCTCTCTTTCTTTGATCATGTGCTACAATCTAGAGACAGCGGTTTTGCAATTTACACCGTTTACTTCGATTTCACTAAGGCTTTTGATCGTGTTGACCATGATCTCCTACTACTGAAACTTGCCTCCTTCGGCATAGGTAACAAGCTTCTGAACTTAATATTTTCCTATTTGAATGCTCGCGCACAACGGGTTAAAATTTCTGATGTTATCTCCAACCCCACGCATGTGAGGAGCGGAGTTATTCAGGGCAGCGTGCTCGGCCCACTTCTATTTTGCCTCTTTGTCAACGATGTTCCTGATTGCTTTCAGTATGGTAGGCCCTTTATGTACGCTGACGATTTAAAAGTTGCCTATCGATATAAACCGGTTGATCGCAACATCGTGCTTGAGCTCTGAAAAACGGATCTTCAGGCCTTTGCTCAGTGGTGTCGCACATGGCGCCTCTCACTTTCTTGGCAAAAGTGCTCCGTTATGGTTATTGGCGACGACCATCAGCCCCACCTAAGCATAGACGGTCACGATCTTAACGTGCCCCGACTTATAAAGGATCTGGGCATATCATACTCTAGTAGTCTTAATCTGTCAGAGCACTGCGCCCTGATTGTCACGAAAGCACGCCAAACTACTGGGTTTATTCTCAGAAATTTTAAAACCGTCAAAATTAGAATCAGCCTCTATAAAATGTATGTCAGGCCTAGTCTGGAATATTGCTCGTTTCTATTTAGTCTTCTGCACGCTAGTGAACGAAAGAAGATAGAATCAGTCCAGCACTTCTTAACAAAAAGAGTTTTCTATTCAGAACACCGAAACCTGTCCTTTCACCAACGCTGTGAACTTACAAGCCTTGACCCGCTGTGGCTTCGCAGATTACAGAAGGGACTATTTTTACTGTTTAAACTACTAAACAGTCGTACATTTAACCCCCTTATATCTTTGAGGCACCTCGACCACTCTCGGCGCACCAGTCATCGAGATGTATTTTTATTTCTTCCTTTGGCATGCACAGTTAGATACCAACAGTTTTTTTCGGTAAACGCTATAGCAATCTGGAATAAGTTACCTAGCAGTATAAAAATTCAGCAAACCTTTCCCTTGTTTACGCGAACTGTCACTAGTTTTCTACATTCAGGACACCTTCCAAAACTTTTGGGTGCTGACTCTGTTGAAGCTCTCTTCGGTTCTGATGGCGTTCATGGACTCTGAATCCTGTGCCGTTCTTCATGCTGAGGGCAATATTACTGGCTCTGCAGACCTCAATCGGCTTATTTCTCAGTCGACAGCGAACAGCCGCTCGCCGAAATACCTACTGGTGCAGAATATCAGATCCGTAACACTGAATGGAGAGGTTCTTCACCGGGCACCTGGGTTAACGCGTCCCTGTCCAGAACTTTAATTACTCAATAAGCTGCAGTTTTTTCTCCTGGAAACACCTGAAACAACGATCAGGAGTTTTTTGCACTGTTAGCTTGACCCTCTACTGTATATATATATATATATTTTTTGACCTTGCCTGTAAACTGGCAATAAATAAATAAAATAAAATAAAATATACCGAAAGAATGGGGCACATACAAGGAAAAGGAAAAAAGAGTGCTCCTTAACAGCACAATTAGATCTTATAGGAAGATGCCAGAAACCAGAGTAATATCGCGTAGCTGGGGGTTTTAGGAAACTCGAGTCCAACAAAATCTTCCCGAACTTAACAGAACATACAGATAACCGTATGCATTTATCGATCACGACAGTTTTAATAATCTTCTTCGATGATTTTGATGTAACTTCCAATGTGCTTGCTCCCACATGGTCGTCAATATCCACTTTCAAGAAGATGCCCTAGGGCGAAAAACACCAGATTGCCTGCAAAATCCAAACAAACACAGAGTTAAGCAGTGGAGCTAGCAAGAAATTCAGGGACTTCCCAAATCCACACCAAGCTATCCCAAAGAACGAAGCTCTACATACCCACGGCTCTTCAAAGGTCATCTCAAAGAAGTTCTGCGATCCAATTAGGAAGTTAGTGTGCCCATGGAGAGTACTTAGTGGACATTTCAGAGCATTCACCTCCCTAAACTGTAAGTTTGTTCTACTCAAGAACAAATCCGTTTCATTCTTTTACTGAGATCCAGGTTTTTGATACCAATTGAGTGTGGCACGTTGCTTGAAATTAGTTTCGAATTTCAAGTACGTCGAGCCTACGAGTTTTTAGTATCTACCTCAGTGTAGAAGAAACGGTGCTTGAAAATTATTAAATAATTGTCTTTATATTCCTCTGAGTTTGTAAATTGCAACTTTGACCCTCGATCTTTTCTGCTTTCTGAAACTCACGCCAGCTGTGGGCTCCCTGCAACTGCTCTCAAACGCGGAAGGCGCTCAAACCAAAGGCTCAGTCCTTATATTTTCATATTCTTATTGTTGAATATCTTAACTGACTCCCTGTTAATTTTGTGGCAATTCAAACATGCAAGACTCAAGTTCCTTAAGTTTATTGTCACAAAAAATTGGTCCACGACCTAGTTTTGAATCTGCAGCACAAAATTGCTTCGGACCGTCTATCGGCGCCTCTACCCACTCGGCCATATTGGCAGGGATCTGAGAAGGCAGAATTGTTAAGTGCATTCTTTGCAAATCATCTTACGATGGAATCTGAACCGGTTTCGACGTTTCAGGCATCCTCATTTAATGTTATCAGTACCATTGATTTCTCCATAGAACTAATTCGTAAGAAAATAATGCGTCTGAAAAACTCGCACTCTTCGGGGACTGACGGTTTCAAGGTCAAGGCACGCAGCTCGTTTTTGAAAGCTAAGTGAAAGTTCTAATTTTTTCAGAATTTCCTTATCCAAAGCTTTAATTACTAACTGATTTTTTGATAAAAACTTTGCAATTTTAACACTCTATCAACTGCTTATACCTGTGGTGCTCGTCCACTTCTACAGGCGTTAACCTTTATAGTCAACGCTTTCAACCGATATAGCCTCGTTATTAGTCAGGTGGATCTGTTATACTAAGAAGTCTCTCAAGCACGTATAAAGTTCCTTAGTTAAAATTTTGGAAAAAAACATTTGTCGCAGAATATTATTCGACTGCTTTTTTCCTAAGTTTGACCGAATTAAAGCCTCCTAGCAAAAATGAGAACGAAAATCTCGGCTCGTCGCAAGCTCTCAGCCATTGCACCGAAGCGTTGCTTGGTTGCATCAAGTAGTCACAGCAGTGATATGCATATGCAACCAATCGTTAAAGCTAAGCAGCTTGATCTCTCTGCTTTACAAAACTTCTAATGATTTTATGTTAAAGTTTGGATCAGTTCTCTCTATACTGGGAAACTTATTCGACGGTGACATCTCTGCTCTTCCCTCTCAGGAATGTCAGCGTCTGGATTCTCTCGTCCATTTGGTTGCCACTGAAACATCAGACCTACAGAAACGAAATTATTATTTTCTTTTAAAAAATGTTTCACGGGACAGACGACCCATTTACGTTGCCGTAAACTTCCTGTACTCGTGCGGTTTCAACTACAAAATAGCGGAAGCCAAACGCCTCTCCTCACGTAGCAAATATCCACCTATATTAGTCAACCGTTTTTTTCACCAATCGAGGTGAACTCCATTTTTTGCACAACGAGGTCGCATTTCTCGTTATCTAGAAGATGCAAAATGTTTCCTTTGTCGGGATCTTTCACCGATGGAGCGAAGAAATGTGTCTCCCCTCTTGCATAGGTCTTCGGCCTCTCAATCCATTATCCATAAGTCTGGTCATGGCTATGCAAACCATAACGAGACGATACAGCAATCTCCTATAGTGCCTAGTTCAAAAACCTTTACTTCAACTCCTGCTCTTCTTTCAACGAATCCGCTAACACCTTATTCCTCGCGAATAGGAATTTCCAACGCAGTAGCTATCAGCCATGTCGTAAGCCCACCTTTAATGTCAGTAACTCCGTCTAAAGTGCCAAGACCGACTGCTTCTCCGTTTCAACGTAGTTTTCCTTGTATTCCTACTATTGACTTAGTCAACAATACTGGGTCAAGTCCACCTCGTTCCCATTCCACGCTATCCACTCCGGTCTCAGCTGTCCAATCTAATAAAATTATCAAAAACCTGGGCAAGTCAAAGTATGCTCCAAACTTAAGTTCCAAAAAGACAAATGTTATTAAAGTTGGGAAACCTCCTAACCCTCCAGCAGCTACCATACATACCCAAAATTTCCTTAGCAATTATCCCAACCAATCAATTTCTCAGGCTGTCCCATTATTTAACCCTACCCCTTACGGTACCAATTTGTTCCGTTTTCAAATCTTATTCTCCCCCCATATTATTTGAATATTCCTCAAAATCCTATTTTAAGGCCTCATATTTTCGCTAACGCAGAAATAGCCTTCCTCTTAATGGATACCACCCAAATATGTTTCTCTACAATAATCCTAATCTAGTTAGCAGTAACAGCTTAGCTAATTGTAGACAGCAGCCAATTTACTTTCCGCCAGCACCTTCCTCTCTACAGTTTACTTCCCCACCACCAAGTCTTCCTTTTTTATAAGTAACGATAACCCTAGTTTGGATACTCGAACTACGCTAGATGTCATATTACTTAATGCTAGATCTGTTTTAAATAAGATGGCGCAACTGAGAGCCATTGCTTTCGAGCTAATGCCCGATGTTTTATGTGTAACTGAATCTTGGACCCATCCCTTAATTTCCGACTCTTTGCTTGTCATAGACCAGTACGATCTCTACCGTCAAGACCGCATTAGTAAGCGTGGTGGTGGTTGTCTTCTCTATATTAAATCTTCATTTAAGCACTTCCCTTTTTATCTAGATGTTACGTCATTCTCTGGTAATTACTGCTTCGCATCCATTATCCTGTTGTCCAGGCAAAAGGCGATTCTAGGATGTATTTACAACCCGCCTAATTCATCATCCGATGATGCAAAACCTTGTAAAATTTTAAATTGATTTCGAAGTCCAATTTTAACATTAAAATAATCGCTGGGGACTTTAATTTTCCTGAAATGGACTGGATTTCAAACGTTTGTCCACCCAGATTTCAGCCTTTCCTCGATACGATTAATTTTTCTAATTGGTCCCAGCTTGTCCGTTCTTCAACGAGAGAAAAGCATATTTTAGACCTGATTTTCACAAATGACATTGCTCCCCTCTTCGTTGATTTTAAGCAGGGCCTCTTCCAAAGTGACCATACACTAATTCACTGTTGCCTTCCGATTGTTTCATCGAAAAAAGTTAGTGCCATTCGTACCTATGATCCTTTTGACCTCGCAGATATGAGCTTAATAATAAACTTTTTTGACTCATTGGACTGGCAGAATCTCTTCTCCATGAACGACGCAGCAAGTCTTTGTGACTTCGTGTCAGTCGTTTCAAATAACATCCTGAAGCTTGTGCCAACCAAAATAGTCAAGCCCTACGTCTCGGAATCAACCGTTTCTCACTTTCTTTTGCCACGACTAAATAAATTGAGGAAGCAATTAAAAGATCAATATATTAGTTCGTTATCTGAACATCTATGAATTGCAGAGATTTTTTAATAAGCCTCTAAGATTCGGCTTGCACGGGACAGACAGAGGGAATCATGCGTACTCAGCGAGCCAAACTCTGCAAAATCTGTTGCTCAACTGTTCCGCCGTCGTTCCTGCTCTAAACGAGGTTATGAAATACCTTGATTACTTAATGAAACTAATAAATTCGTTCTCGAAGACTCTGAGAAGGCATAATTGTTTAGTGAATTTTTGCAAATCAACTTGCGATGGAATCTGAACCGGTTCCGACGTTTCAGGCATCCTCATTTAATGTTATCAGTACCATTGATTTCTCTATAGAACTAATTCGTAAGCAAATAATGCGTCTAAAAAACTCGCAATCTTTGGGGACTGACGGTATTCCAAACTCAGTTATTAAGAGAGTGCCGAGCTTTCCCCGATTACTTAGCCATGTATTCTTAGTTTATCTTTTAAACGGATTCTTTCTTGACTCATGAAAGACATCTATTATTCTTCCTGTCTTAAAGTCGGGATCTCGTTTGGATGTAAATAATTATCAAGGATACCAAAAAACTCCGGCTCTAGCAAAACTTCTGAGAAAATTATCTTTAATCAAATTCACGACATTTTGCTTAGAAAATAAGCTCTTAAGCGATTTGCAATAGGGTTTTCTACCTGGGAGATCATGCGAAGTGTGTCACTTCGCTTTTCTTAACCTCGTCACTTCCCTTCGTTATGAGCAGCAGTCAGTGTTTGTGATATACTTTGACCTGAGCAAAGCCTTTGACAAGGTACCGCACAGACGTCTTCTGGTGAAACTGGAAGCCCTCGGCATCCGGCCTCCTCTCCTTGACTTCATTGGTTCCTACTTGTCTAACCGCAGCCAGAAGGACTTGGTAGGTAATAGCTACTCGACGCCACACCCAATCACGAGTGGCGTTTTTCAAGGCACGGTTCTAGGTCCCCTTCTATTTATTCTGTACATAAACGAAATTTCAGCTTGACTCACAAATTCACAAAATTTCGTTTACGCTGACGATCTCAAGTGCATTTATTAATTTTCTAAAGACACTGCCAATAGTTGCATGGATAAAATCAACACTGATATTCTTATGCTCTCACGTTGGAGCTGTACTTGGCAAATGGAGTTTTCTTCATCCAAGAGTAGTTTTATGTGTTTTGGACCCGCTAAGCTTCCTGGACCCCTAGTATTTTAAAAAAAGTACACTTTAAGAACGATCAACTATAAGAAATAAAGGTCTAAGTTACACGAAAAAGCTAGCATTATCACCTCATGCAAATCGAATTTCTGCAAAGGCTGCACAGATATGTGATTTCATATCACAAAAATTCTCCCTTCTTAAAATAAAGTTAGACCTGTACCGCATGTTTGTTCTTCCTATTCTAGAATACTGCTGTCCCCTCTTTGGGCTGATGAACGCCTCTGACCGCAGTTAGATTGAAAAAGTTCAGAGGGTTTATACTCGAAGACTATTTTCTCTTCCTGGATCCAGTTTCTCTTATACGGATAGATGCCAGTTATCAAACATTAAATTTCTGTGGGTTAGAAGACTCGAAGCTGGTCTCTGCTTTCTGTTTCTTGTTAATTCTAGCCCAAATATCTCACGAATTAACGCTCTCACTCCGGTAAATCGACCCTATGCCACTCGTAATTCCTCCATGATCATTTCACCACCCCTTAGCTCCACAACCAACCGGTCTCAGTTTTTGGCCTCCAAATATGCTTTCATATGGAATAATCTACCTCTGCAAATTAGGTTGTCGTCTACATTAGCTATTTTCAAAACCAAATTACGCAAACATTTAACTTCGGAAGATATAAAGTCCTTATTGTCTGTTTCCTTCCCAAACTCGCAACTTTTGGATTTTGAAAAGGGTCCTCCTGGTATTTGAGGCAGCTCCCTTGATATTATATGGATCTCTTATTATATTTCCATCATCCTCTGCAGAGTCAATCTTATATTGGTCTCTTATTATATGTCCATCATCCTCTGCAGAGTCAATTTTTGCCCCCTCCTTTTAAACTAGCATCGCCAAGTCTTGACAACCTTGGTACTTTCCTCCGCTTTTGCAACCCCAACGATCGTCTCCAGGTTCAGTTGAGGATCAAGGTGGGTTCTGACGGTTTTGCCTCTTTGATTGGTGAACTATGCTGTCGGCAAGGTCACATCTCGATGATAATCTAATGACCTCTACTGTCCCCTCTTCGTATTGACCCTGGTGTCCACGATGAGTTCGTCCTCTTTCACCTCCACTGGTGGTTACAAACAGTAGTTCTGACTGCTATATTTTCTCTCACAACGACAAGGAGCGTTCGGAACCCTTATACGTTGTCAGCAACATCACAGCATTATCCCATTGCATCTAGCTATTAATATTTTAGTGAAGCAGTTTTTTTCTCCTATTTTTTTTAAATTGGCGGCTCGCTGAACTCCGCCTCCAATTTGACCATAGGAGTTTTATTTTACTGCTTCTTTTCTAGTTCACCGTTTATGTTAAAGATTGTTGACTATTGTTTTAAAATTGGCAAATCATTCTGAATCGGATATGCTTACCATATTGTTCATTTCTGCGGTTAATATGGCAGCTCACATAGTGCAGCAATTATCCACTTTGTATTTATTTAAACCGCGATACTAAGTTTGAATTGACGGGGCTCTCTGGGCCTTAAATATACAAGTTATTATTATTATTTTTATTATTATTATTAATGGACAAGCAGAAAACAATTGTAACTATCGTTATTCTGCTTTTTGTTCACCTCCCGCTAAACGTGGTAAAAGTTCAGTAAGCTTAACTAATGTAGCTTTCGAAGACGAAACATGTATGGGGTGTTTCAGCCTCCAGCAGAAATTCTCAGGGATGGAGCAGGAAATAAGCAATCTAAGACAAGCAATAGATAACTTAAAAAAATCTATATCTTGCCCAACTACTAAAAAAGCTCCTGTTCGTAATAAAGCTACCACAAAGCAAAAATCGTATTCATATATAGCTTCTTCAAGCTTAAATAAAAATCACATTAAACATATCGCGATTGCTGGACCCGGTAAACCAGAGGAATTTTCACTACTTCTGAAGGGAGCCCCATCTAGTCCTTGCGCCACTCCACCAGTACTTAGTTCGGGTAGCATCAGCACTAATCTGGCTTTAGCGTCCATCGCTTCATCACTGGTAGACGTTGCACCGACATGCGATGTTGAAGAGGCTGGCGAGTGTGCAAAGCAAAAGAAGAAAAGGTCTAAGAAGAACAAGTCGTGCAGAGATTTGGCTCCAGCCTGCCCAACACCAGGTTCATCTGGACCTATCAGGCAAAGTAAACTGGTTACCAGTAGTCACTCAGCTGAAAGACCTGAGTTACAAACGGGTCCTCGATTGAGTCGAAAACAGAATGTAGTCATTAAAAGGTGTCCCGGAGTCAGCTTCAATTATTCCAAAGGAGCGAGTTAAACATGACTTGGAACTCCTTCAATTGTATGCAAAAACGCTTCTGACGGACGGCGAGTCCATTCATATTCTCAAGGCATATAGAATAGGGAAGGCTCTGTCTACACCCGATTCAAATCCTCGACCAAGACCTCTTAAAATCATCTTGGAAAACGAAGCGCAGGCACAGCTCCTGCTACAGAGAAAATCAACCCTGCGGGGTCCGCATTCTGAAGTGTTTTTCAACCGGAATATGGGTTGAAAGAGCGAATGAAAATGCGACAGTTAATAATAGAACTGAAAACACGAAAGACCAATGGCGAGGCGAATCTCAAAATAAGGGATGGACAGATAGTTCAAGTGAAAAGAGCATTTCTCTGGCCGAAGGCAGTCACCCTGACAGCTTAACTGTCCCGTTTCAGAAACCAAAAACGTGCCCGCTTAAACTAATCGTCCTCAATGCCAGATCTCTGCTTAATAAGATGCCTTTGCTCCAAACTCTGGTTTTCATCCACCGCCCGGACATTGTAATAGTTACAGAGACATGGGCAACACCCTGTGTATCGGACTCCGAACTCTCTATTCTAGGCTACGCTTACATTCGGAATGATCGACACGAGGGCCGTGGCGGAGGAAGCTGTATCTATGTTAGGCAACCACTTACATTTTTTCCATTGGACTATTGCCAATTTACCGCGGTAGAGGAGAGCTGTTGGCTCCGAGTAGTCCTAAAAGATAACTACTCTTTACTCGTTGGTAGTGTCTATCGCCCACCCAATGCCAGCGAGGATTACGATCTTTGTCTCTCGCTGGCATTTCACGCTGCAGCTGACTTAAATCTGAAGTACTGCTTGATTGCAGGTGACTTCAATCTTCCTGAAGTTCACTGGTTTCCAACTTCCGGTCCTGCAAAGTTCGAAGACCTACTTGAGGCCATAGATATAGGCATGTGGGACCAGGTAGTTGATTTTCCCACCCGAGGATCAAACATACTTGATCTTATTTTTTGTAGAGGTTGTCAGCCATCGTCAGTGTCACCTTTAGATCCACTTGGGAATTCTGATCATACTATAGTTCTTTCTCCACTAGAACCAGACGCTGCTGAAACGTTTTCCAAAAAATATAGCTTTTTTCGTTATTTCAGATCAGCAAATATGAGGGAATTGCTAACACACCTAAATTCCCACGACTGGACTAACTTCTTTGTATGTTCGGATGTGAATGTTTGTACTGATACTTTTTACAAAGTTCGAGGTCCACTCATTTCTCGTTTTGTTCCCCGTAAGAAAATAATTAATGTCAAGGATGAAGTCTACCTCCCTTTATCATTCCGCCGTAGACTGCGTAGACTCTCCCGTCGTTTTCATCAACAAAACGACACCTCCGTCCTGCCCTTGATCCAGAAAATCTTTGAAGCGGCTAAGAGGCTGTCTGACGAAAAACGACAAGCCGATGAGGTTACCTTTGCCGAAAACCCTTCGTTAAATGTTGCGAAGCTTTTTTCACGCACAGTAAAAACGCAGAGAAAAACGCAGCACCCCGTACTTCGAGATGCTTTAGGAAACCCAATAGCTGACGCTAAGTTGACTGCTGATAGCTTCAATGCTTTCTTGTCTAGAACGTTTAGTGAACATACCGTCGCGCCCTTTCCTAACATCCGGGTTTGGACCGGTAACGTCCTCGAAACCATAACTTTAACCCTCTGGGACGTGACCGTAGCCATTCGGCGTTTTCGTCAATCTTACAGTCCAGGACCAGATGGCGTCCCGGTTAGCGTTATAAAGGCGGATGCAAACGATATTTTTCCGTCCCTTCTGTATAAGATATTTAATCTTGCTCTCGAAAGTGAAACTTTCCCTATTTTATGGAAGGAATCGCACATACTGCCTATTCCGAAACACGGCCGACCTACGTCATTTGACGACTTTAGACCAATAAATACACTACCAGCAGTCTCGAAGATCTTCGAGTCCTTGATCAAAGACAAGATGATGTGTCACCTAAGAGAAAATAACCTACTTAATGCGAGTCAGCATGGTTTCCTCGAAAAAAGGTATTGTGACACTTTCCAGCTCTCTTTTTTTGATCATGTGCTAAAATCTAGAGACAGTGGTTTTGCAATTTATACCCTTTACTTCGATTTCACTAAGGCTTTTGATCGTGTTGACCATGATCTCCTACTGCTGAAACTTGCCTCCTTCGGCATAGGTAACAAGCTTCTGAACTTAATATTTTCCTATTTGAATGCTCGTGCACAACGGGTTAAAATTTCTGATGTTATCTCCAACCCCACGCATGTGAGGAGCGGAGTTATTCAGGGCAGCGTGCTCGGCCCGCTCCTATTTTGCCTCTTTGTCAACGATGTTTCTGATTGTTTTAAGTATGGTAGGCCCTTTATGTACGCTGACGATTTAAAAGTTGCCTATCGATATAAACCGGTTGATCGCAACATCGTGCTTGAGCTCTTAAAAACGGATCTTCAGGCCTTTGCTCAGTGGTGTCGCACATGGCGCCTCTCACTTTCTTGGCAAAAGTGCTCCGTTATGGTTATTGGCGACGACCATCAGCCCCACCTAAGCATAGACGGTCACGATCTAAACGTGCCCCGACTTATAAAGGATCTGGGCATATCATACTCTAGTAGTCTTAATCTGTCAGAGCACTGCGCCCTGATTGTCTCGAAAGCACGCCAAACTACTGGGTTTATTCTCAGAAATTTTAAAACCGTCAAAATTAGAATCAGCCTCTATAAAATGTATGTCAGGCCTAGTCTGGAATATTGCTCGTTTCTATTTAGTCTTCTGCACGCTAGTGAACGAAAGAAGATAGAATCAGTCCAGCACTTCTTTAACAAAAAGAGTTTTCTATTCAGATCACCGAAACCTGTCCTTTCACCAACGCTGTGAACTTACAAGCCTTGACCCGCTGTGGCTTCGCAGATTACAGAAGGGACTATTTTTACTGTTTAAACTACTAAACAGTCGTACATTTAACCCCCTTATATCTCTGAGGCACCTCGACCACTCTCGGCGCACCAGTCATCGAGATGTATTTTTATTTCTTCCTTTGGCACGCACAGTTAGATACCGACAGTTTTTTTCGGTAAACGCTATAGCAATCTGGAATAAGTTACCTAGAAGTATCAAAATTCAGCAAAGCTATCCCTTGTTTACGCGAACTGTCACTAGTTTTCTACATTCAGGACACCTTCCAAAACTTTTGGGTGCTGACTCTGTTGAAGCTCTCTTCGGTTCTGATGGCGTTCACGGACTCTGAATCCTGTGCCGTTCTTCATGCTGAGGGCAATATTACTGGCTCTGCAGACCTCAATCGGCTTATTTCTCAGTCGACAGCGAACAGCCGCTCGCCTACATACCTGCTGGTGCAGAATATCAGATCCGTAACACTGAATGGAGAGGTTCTTCACCGGGCACCTGGGTTAACGCGTCCCTGTCCAGAACTTTAATTACTCAATAAGCTGCAGTTTTTTCTCCTGGAAACACCTGAAACAACGATCAGGAGTTTTTGCACTGTTAGCTTGACCCTCTACTGTATTTTTTGACCTTGCATGTAAACTGGCAATAAATAAATAAAATAAAATATATTTTTTGACCTTGCCTGTAACTGGCAGTAAAGAAATAAAATAAAATAAAATAACCGTGGGCTTTTTAACCGATTCATAAATAAATGACCTTGAAGACCCTATAAGCACCACCAATTATTTGTTCTCCAACTTGGACAATTTGATCTTCGTTTTCACTTCACTAGGTCTGTATCGGATGATACTATTTCAACTGCACGTACTTACTTGCTTCCTGCTCATCTGGAATTCTCTATTGTGCCGAAATTCGTCATAAAACGGCATCAAATTGGAATTTGTTTATCATCTGATTCAAGTTGACTGTGCAGACTCTGTACCAAAGAAAACTGACAACCACTCAGGTAACCAAATGTGTACAACCTCGTGAAGATCTGAAGTTATCCAGGACCGTCGACATCTCCGAACGGCTGAGTCTTTCCTTTATATCCTCATACCGTATATAGTATTTTTCAAAAGGGTTTTTGAACAAGTATAAACATTTTTTTCATATTGCATTAAATACTCACCATACTATAAAGCCAGTCGGAAATTTTCGTTATACGCTCAAAGGATAACATACTTTTATGCAGTGTTTTAACATTCATGGACTCAAAACAATTGTTTGCTAGCAACAGAACCACTCACGGAACTTCCTTTAAAATCAAGGCGCGTCGTTTGAAATTTTGCTTTCGAATTTCAGGTCCATTGAGTTTACGAAGTTTTAGTCTCTACCTCAGTGTAGAAGACAGGTTTATTTGGAATAACTCTTGAGTGGATTTTCCAGTTTCTAAATTTTGGAAATATATTCTTGGACTTAACGATTCTGCGGCTATCCAAATATTCCATCACTGAGGATTATTCTACGTCCAGGACATTATCCCTACGAGAAATACAAGCTTCAGCGTTCACCTGCTTCCAAATTCAAGCCAGCGGTGTGCTGCTCTAATCTGCTTTCATCAGGGAGGGAGAAGTCGCAACAAAGGCTGAGTCGTTGCATGCTTATTAGAAGTCTGACTGCTGAATACTATTGCATCCCAGCCCAATTATTTAAAAGGATTTATTAATTAAATGCATTCCAGTACAGTCATAATAGGTATGGAAAACGCAGACGCTCATGAATCATTTGTGCTGAGGAAAAAAATTCGCAGCGCTGTCGGGCCTCGAACCCGGGTCGCAGATTCATGTGGCGACGAACATAACCACTGCGCTATGTCGTCACGACAAATTGGAAAACAAAATTTTATGCAAACAAAAAAAGATGACAAAGACAGATATTCTGTTACCACTTCTCCTCCTGCCAAGCGGGCAAAAAGTCTGGGAACACTAATGAATGTCACCTACGAGGACGAAAAGTGCATGGGGTGTTTAAATCTCTTGCAGAAATTCTCATTGATGGAGAAAGAGATAAGTAACTTGAAACAAGAAATGACCGATCTCAAAGAGAAGGTTCAAAGTTCACCCGGAAAAAAAACACCCATAGCAACGAGAATTCCAACCAAAGAAATAACGTATGCAAATATTGCTTCCTCAAGAATACCTCATGTAGAGTTTAAAGGCATTGCGTCTACAGAGCTTCAAAAGGGAGATCAAAACAGCTCATGCACCTAACTACTGTCATCGAGCTTAGACAGAAGCAGAAATGTGCTGGATACACAAATATATGCGGCATCGTCACTGAATGATACAAAAAAGGGTGAAGTTGAGAAGCACGTTGAATTTGAAGCACCTAAGATGAAGAATTCGAAGTCGAAAAGGGCCAAGAAGCTTTCACAAAAAAGTGGTTTGAACTCCGGAAAAAGCTCGTTCTTATCGATAGATGCTCAAGTGCAATCCTCTGCTGGTAATACAGGAGCAAGTGGAGGACCAATTGGCAATGTTTCCAAAAGGGGTTTGTCATTAACTTTAGGAATAGTTGCTCATACTGACGCAAATAACATCGTCGACCAGAGTAGCATTCTTCCTAATACTTATGCTCTATCAACAAATCTGAACTCAAAGTCACCAAACATACATTTCGACCGAAAACGAAATCTCGTTATTAAAGGGGTTCCCGAATCCACTTCTCTGATTGCAAAGGATAGGGTAGAACATGACCTCAGTCTTTTCCGAGAATACTCATATTCGATTCTTCGAGATGGCGAATGCGTTTCAGTGCACAAAGCATTCCGTTTAGGAAAAGCGGATGTTTCACATGAACTATCATCACCAAGGCCTCTTAAAATAATTCTTGAAAATGATGTTCAGGCTTCACGCCTCCTAGAACGGAGAACGGCTCTCCGTAGCTCACACAGGGATGTGTTTTTTTCAGCCGGATTACGAACCCAAGGAAAGGTACAAAATGAGGATGCTGAGAGCAGAACTGAAGAGGAGGACCGAGCAGGGGGAAAAATGGCTCCAAATAAAGGACGGGGAAATAAAAGTGATAAAGAGGTCTTTCTTATGGCAAACCCCGTACATAATCAAAGTGGATTCTTGCCGAGACGGAGGACTCTAAATACGATGTACCCAACTGTACAGAGCTTGAATAATAAAAAGAAGGCGCTCCAGAACTCAGATGACGACCACTCATCAGAACTCAGCGTCGGCGGGATGGACACCAGTTCATCTCGGAAAACAATGACAGACTCTAGTATTCAATCGCGCGAAATTCGCAGAAGTCTATATGGAGGAGTCACCCAGTCTAAATTGAGATGTTTGTATACCAATGCTCAGAGTCTCCTATCGAAAGTAGATGAACTCAAAGCATTAGTATCAGACCGAACCCCCGATATCGTTGCCATTACGGAAACGTGGCTCAAGCCGAAATCGCGGATAGCGAGGTTTCGATAGATGGATACCAACTTTTTCGAAAAGACCGAGAAAATAGAAAGGGAGGAGGAGTGGCCGTATATGTTAGGACAGGAATCTCGGCAGTCGAACGAGCACACTCCATTTTCCCTGAATATGAATTTCTCTGGATAAAGATAAAAAAGGATTGTTCACAGAACCTACAATTTTTGACGATCTACAGACCACCGAACATTCCAAGTGCAGCTGATGAGTCCCTCCTACATTTGCTCAAGGAAGTAGCAAGCCACCAGGAGGTGCTTATTGCTGGAGATTTTAATGCATGTATACTAGACTGGGTTAATCTGACAGTTGATGGTGCACCAACTTCCTTTGGCCACAAGCTAATGGATCTCACTCTCGACCAACCTCTGGTACAGAAGGTTAACCTACCAACAAGATTTAGAGAGAACCAGAGATAAAATTGCCTGGACCTTGCATTCCCGAAGGACTTCTCTAGCATTGATGAAGTGTATTCTATTGCACCCCTTGGTAAGAGTGACCATAGTACGCTGATGTGGGATTACTCACTTTATTCTCAGCGCCAGAATGGAACGGAATGCAAGCGAAATATATGGAAGGCTGATTTTAACGCGCTGAGGAAAGAACTGATGTCTATGAGATGGGATTGTTTGCTTAAATGGAATCCGGAGGATGACTGGCGATCCTTTAAGACAGTCTCACTCGATCTGATTGAACGCTTTTGTCCCGTGAAGGTGCAAAAAAAGAATAGTCGCCCCGCCTGTTTAACAAGAGAACTCAACAGGTAGCTAAAGAAGTAGAATAAAAAATGGAAGGTATTCAGGCAAACAGGGTCAGCAGAGCATCTCAAAGAATTTCGTCATCAAAGAAACGCTGTGAAAAAAATGATTCGTCAGGCAAGGAAGAACTTTGAATCACGAATTATTCAACAGGCTGAATATAAACCAAAACTTTTATTCCATTATATCAATAGCCGACTAAAAACAAGGACCCAGTAGCAGTACTCATGGATGAAAATGGTGATGAAGTCGTTGAAAATTGCGACAAAGCCGAGTACTTAGGTCGGTTTTTGCCTCGGTTTTCACTAGAGAAACGGAACTGCAGCTTGACCACGTCAACAGTGCTGTTATAGACGCCGGTCCAGTGCTTTAATATATAATCTTCCAGGAACCTCTCGTGGAACTAGAACTGCGAAATCTGAAAGAAGTGAAGTCATCTGGTCCGGGCGATATACCGGCCAAGTTCTTGAAAGAACTGGCCAGCGAACTTTGCAAACCACTAGCGCATATATTTAATTCGTCATTTGAATCAGGGAAACTGCCATTCAAATGAAAGGCAGCAAATATATACCCCATATACAAGAGTGGTGCTCGATCTAATGTCAACAATTATCGGCCTGTCAGCCTAACCTCCATTTGCTGTAAAATAATGGAATCAATAATCAAGAAGACGACCATGAAGTTCCTTGAGAAAAACCAATAACTCTCAGATCTCCAGCATGGCTTCAGAGCAGTGGACTCGTGCACTGGACGAAAATGGTTGGGTTGACGTCATATAAACTGATTTCAAGAAGGCGTTTGACAGTGTCCCACACAAACGTCTCATCTACAAATTATCTGAAATCAGCATAAGAGGAATGTTGCTGACATGGATCGCAGACTTTCTTACAGATAGATTGCAAACTGTGTGCGTTGATACCTCGAAGTCAACACCATATCCGGTTCTAAGTGGTGTCCCCCAAGGCTTGGTATTAGGGCCGTTACTCTTCTTAGTGTACATCAACGACTGTGTCGATGACCTGGATTGCAGCGCCATCATGTTTGCAGAGGATGTTAAATTGTGGAGGGTCATCAGATCTGATTTCGATAGGCACGCACTTCAAGAGGATCTCAACCGTTTAAGCAGCTGGTCTGCTCGTTGGCTCTAAATTTTAACGTTGGGAAGTGTGTGGTCCTAAGACTGCGTACCAGAAGGACCAGTGAGGAGGATGATTCCTACCAATACATTCTCAATGGGCAGCCCCTTTCAATTGTTGAGGAACAGAAGGACCTCGGTTTTCTAATATACTCCTCACTTAAACCATCTTCACAGTGTTTAAAGGCAGCAAAACGCGCTACACAGGTCTTATTTGCGCTCAGACGTGGGTTTGTGCAGATTGATAAGGAACTCTTCCGAAAAACCTACGGGGTATTTGTTCGATCTCACTTGGAATATGCCACCCAGGCCTGGCGTCCGTGGTTTAAGAAGAATTATCTACAGCTGGAACGAGTGCAGGCGAGGGCTACGAAGATGGTCAAGAATCTTAGTAAGCTGCCGTACGAAGCCAGACTGGCTGAACTTGATTTGTTTCCTCTAAATATCAGGCAACTACGCGGTGACCTCATCCAAACCTACCGGGTTGTCAGAGGCCGCAATTGTGCCCTAGAATTTGCTGACTTCTTCGAATTGTCCGGGACGGAACATCTGCGGGTTCATCCCTTTAAACAGCAGAGGAAATTTGTCCACACGGAAGTCTGTCGGAACGCCTTTCGCAGAGGGTCGTTGGAGCATAGAACGGACTACCTGAGGATGTTGTCCTTTCAGAAACTGTTGACGCATTTAAATTCAAACTAGATACTCATTTTCTGAGAAACTATTGTCAATATAATGAAGATTGTGTAAACAATGGCAGTTTGCGCCTGGCCCACACGTATCGATGACCCTACATTTTCATTTGTCAGATATATCACTGTAAACATTTATACTATTGAAATTTTTGCATATGAATAGGGAGCTCAAGGGCAAAAGCCTACTTCCCTCAATAAAGTAAATTAAAGTGACTTGACTTAAAGGAAAGCCTGTTGAAATGGCTTCGACATCCATGACTGGCACTCAATCAGTTTAAGCTTACAATCAAAAACCAACAAAGCACGCAAAAAGCGTAATGGCAGCCAAATCCGTCGGCTACGAGGACGAATCTTGCGTTGGATGTTTTATTATTTTACTATGAGTTCAAAAACTGGAAAATGAGCTTGCAGACTAAGGAAGCTCTTGTAAGATAACATTATTTGACGAATTACGCCTAGCAATTTTCCAATTAAAAAGGCAGTGACTAAAGCACCAAAAGTATCTTCAACTTGCTACAGCTCACAATATTCAGACGCGAATACCCATAACGACTGGATAACAGGAACACAGTCTTTGAATCCTATGGACGACGACCAGAGCAAACCAAAAATCTCATCCTGCTCTATTGGGTGTTTTAAAGAGTCCGAAGTTGAATCCCAAGAAACAAATGCGTGGCAAGTGGCAATGGGGAAACACCACAACAGGAGGACAAAGTCACAATCAAATCTGATGGATTAATTGAAGCCTTCAGATGAGAGTATGGTCAGAGGTAGACTAAATCACAATGAGAGCTCTGTAAACCGTTCTCGTGCCCCTAAGGAGACATTAAGAGGAAGCGAAAACTCCAAGCACCAGGATCGGCAACTGTGTTTAGTTATTCAGGGTTTGCACGAGTCAAATGCAGTCCGACCTGAAGACCGTGTCGCCGAAGACCTTGCTTCGTTTAATGGCCTCCTAAACCAGTTGCTCCCACCGGGCGTGGAAGTAAATCTATTAAGGCATTCCGGATCGGCAAAAAGTCTGAAGACAGCCTAGGAACGCCGTGACCGCGACCTCTCAAAATAATGCTAGAGAGCAAAGACCAAATCAAGGCGATCCTATCCAAAAAAAACTAACCTCCGTCACTCGCATAAAGAGGGTTTTTTCAACCGGAAAGGCTGAAACGCCGTGAACTTGTCTTGGAACTACAATCAAGACTGAAGGCTGGCAAACACAATCTGGCTATTTTCAAGGGGAAGGTAGTTCAAAAGAATACGCATTTTCCATTGAACCAACCGATTGTTCTAAGGACAACGGCAGCCACCTCACTAACGCCAAAACCATCAGAGAACCTATTGCCCAAAGAGATGTCAGAACTGATTCCGTAACGCCCAGCGTTCTCACTAAAGAAACCAGACATACCGAAAATCATCAAGAAACGGAAAAGACATACGACCTTGACGTTAGAGGAGACGCAGTTAGGCCCATAAAATTGACAAACGCAACAGGAAATTTGGCTGGCGAAATTTAAGTGCTTGTATACAAATGCACAAAGCTTTTATCAAAACTTGATGAGTTAAAAATTTGCCTTGTCGACGTATCTCCGGATGTGATAGCAGTAACTGAAACCTGGCTGACGGGCAGTATTCGAGATAGCGAAATAACATTGTCTGGGTACCAAATATATCGGAGGGACAGAGAAAACCGACAGGGTGGTGGAATAATTGTGTATGTGAAAGACGTGCTAATAGTTTCTGCCAAGACGAGCAAGTTTGCGTGTAGCACGGAAGCCATATGGTTGAACATCAAGGCTCTTAGCTTTCCATGTCTGAATGTCCTCATTGTCTATCGGCCACCTAGGATAGACCGAGTCACAAACACCCACTTTCTGGAACAATTAGAAAATTTATCCAGTCGACGTAATGTCATGATTATGGGAGACTTCAACGCACCAGGAATTAACGGGAGCACTGTTCAATCATCATGCCCGAAATCGACTTTTGATAATGTTTTTCTGCAAAAGACCTTGAAGGTACTCCTCATACAACATGTCCCTTTCCCCACCAGAACACGTGAAGGACAAAGGGCTAACTGTCTCGACCTGATTTTCATGAAAACATCAGGCAGCATTGACGAGATTATTTCAATGCCTCCACTCGGTCGTAGTGATCATGTGGTGCTTATGTGGGACTACTCCTTATTCTCCGTTGCGCCTGCTATAGAGGAAAAACGGCGTAACATTTGGTGAGGAAACTTTCATCAGATGCGAGCAGATTTAACAGACATCAACTGGACCTCAATGTTTTCGAGCACCGTGAACGATGATTGAAAGTCCTTGCAAAATGTTCTTCTGCAACAAATGGAAAACCACTGCCCACTAACGAGTGTCCATCACAGCAAGCATCCTGGGTGGCTAGACAGCAACTTAAAAAGGGAAATAAACAGGAAGCACAAGTTGTGGAGAAAATATTGCGAGTCTAATCAAGTCGCCTATTTTAATAAGTATAAAACACAGAGAAAAAAAATGAGACGCCTTATTCTTAAAACGCGAAGAGAATTTGAGAAGAATTTGCTGCAAAAGGCAACGCAGAATCCAAAGTAAGTCTACAGTTACCTCCGTAGATGTTCAAGGAAAAGGCATCAAATACCGCTGACAAAGACTGCCATGGAGGTCGAAATTTCGGAAAACAGGGGAAAAGCCGAGTTCTTTTCACAGTTCTACCGCTCAGTCTTCACAAACGAGGCAAGGTTCCTTCGTCCCTCAGTGGATAACCCGCCGACTGCAAGCATTAGCTACGTACTATTCTCAGAATTTCTGATCCAAAAGGAATTAAAAGAACTAAAAGTGTCGAAATCCCCAGGACCAGACGAGCTTCCATCCCAAGCTTCTGAAAGAACTCGCCAATGAACTTTCCACAGCTCTGTCAGTGATCTTTCAAAAGTCATTTGACTCCGCAACACTTCCTTTCGGTTGAAAGCTGGCGCATATAACTCCCTTGTACAAAAGCGGTAGCCGGGCGTCAGTGACAAACAACAGGCCCATCAGCTTGATATGCATCCTTGCCAAGATTATGGAAAGGGTCATCAAGAGCGAATTGTTGAAATTCATAGAGACTCATAATTTGTTATCAAGCTGTCAACACGGGTTCAAAAAAGGAAGATCATGCAAAAAGAATTTGCTGTATTCGCTCTAGAGGTGGATTCAAGCACTTGAAGATAGACACTTGGTTCACATTGCCTTCATTGACTTTAAATAGGCCTTCGATACTGTGCCACATGAGAGACTGCTGTACAAACTTGAAAGAATTGAAATCAGAGGTAACCTCCTCAAGTGGATCGAAAACTTCCTTGTGGGTCGGTGCCAGGTTGGGCGCATCGGCCAAGAGAGGTCAAGTTCTGCTGCGGTCGAGAGTGGGGTTCTCAGGGTTCGAGTACTTGGGCGAATACTGTTTTTAATATACGCGAACGATTGTGTCAGGAATCTCGACTGTGAAGCAGCAATGTTTGCCGATGACATTAAAAGCTGGAATGTAATCCAGAGCCCTGCTGACGAAGATAAACTGCAGATCAACCTAACTCGGTTGGAGGAGTGGTCGAATCATTGTATTTTGCGGTTCAACGTCGATAAGTGTACAATACTTCGCTTAGGCAACCAATCTGGATCTGCCGAAAGTAGATGGTACTTTCTCAACCTTGAAGCCTTAAAATACGTGGAAACCCAATAGGACATTGGTGTGCTGAGGACCACCACCTTGAAACCATCGTCTCACTGCTCGAAAGTGGCGAAGAGAGCAATTTCGGTGTTGCATGCCATCAGACGAGCCTATTTTGGATTTCGATGAAGATCTTTTCGCTAAGACTTTTGGAACATTCATTAAGCCGCATTTGGAATATGCTATGCAAGCCTGGAAACCCTGGACAGTTCAAGATCAGAACTGCCTCGAAAAAGTTCAGAGGATAGCCACCAAAATGGTTAGAAGTCAAAGCTCCTTGCCATATCCAACCCGCCTAATGAATCTTAATTATCGACACGAGGGCCGTGGCGAAGAAAGCTGTATCTACGTTAGGCAACCGTTTACATTTTTTCCATTGGACTATCGCCATTTTACCGTGGTAGAGGAGAGCTGTTGGCACCGAGTAGTTCTAAAAGATAACTACTCTTTACTCGTTGGTAGTGTCTATCGCCCACCCAATGACAGCGCCGATTACGATCTTTGTCTGTCGCTGGCATTTCACGCCACAGCTGACTTCAAATCTGAAGTACTGCTTGATTGCAGGTGACTTTAATCTTCCTGAAGCTCACTGGTTTCCGACTTCCGGTCCTGCAAAGTTCGAAGACCTACTTGAGGCCATAGATATAGGCATGTGGGACCAGGTAGTTGATTTTCCCGCCCGAGGATCAAACATAGTTGATCTTATTTTTTGTAGAGGTTGTCAGCCATTGTCAGTGTCACCTTTAGATCCACTTGGGAATTCTGATCATACTATAGCACTTTCTACACTAGAACTAGAGGCTGCTGAAATGTTTTCCAAAAATAAAGCTTTTTCCGTGATTTCAGATCAGCAAATATGAGGGAATTGCTAAATTCCCACGACTGGACTAACGTCTTTGTATGTTCGGCTGTGAATGTTTGTACTGATACTTTGTACAAAGTTCTAGATCCACTCATTTCTCGTTTTGTTCCCCGTAAGAAAATAATTCATGTCAAGGATGAAGTCTACCTCCCTTTATCATTCCGCCGTAGACTGCGTAGACTCTCTCGTCATTTTCATCTACAAAACGACACCTCCGTCCTGCCCTTGATCAAAAAAATCTTTGAGGAGGCTGTGAGGCTGTCTGACGAAAAACGACAAGCCGATGAGGTTAACTTTGCCGAAAACCCTTAGTTAAATGTTGCGAAGCTCCTTGCGCGCACGGTAAAAGCGCAGAGAAAAACGCAGCACCCCGGACTTCGAGATGCCTTAGGAAACCCAATAGCTGACGATAAGTTGACTGCTGATAGCTTCAATACTTTCTTGGCTCGAACGTTTAGTGAACATACTGTCGACCCCTTTCCTTACATCCGGGTTTGGACCGGTAACGTCCTCGAAACCATAACTTTTACATTCTGTGACGTGACCGTAGCCATTCGGCGTTTTCGTCAATCTTACAGTCCAGGACCAGATCGCGTACCGGTCAGCGTTCTAAAGGCGGATACATACGATATATTTCCGTTCCTTCTGTATAAGATATTTAATCTTGCTCTTGAAAGTGAATCTTTTCCTATTTTATGGAAGAAATCGGACATATTGCCTATTTCGAAACTCGGCTAACCTACGTCATTTGACGACTTGAGGCCAATAAATACACTTCCAGCAGTCTCGAAGATATTCGAGACCTTGATCAAGGACAAGATGATGCGTCACCTAAGAGAGAATAACATACTTAATGCGGCTAGCATGGTTTCTCGCAAAAAGGTCTTGTGAAACTTGCCAGCGCTCTTCCTTTGATCGGTTGCTACAATTAAGAGACAGCGGTTTTGCAATTTACACCATTTACTTTGATTTCACTAAGGCTTTTGATCGTGCGTTATAAACCGTTTTATCGCAATTCCGTGCTCGAGCTCTTAAAAAAGGATCTTTAAGCCTTCGCTCAGTGGTGCCGCACATGGCGCCTCTCACTTTCTTGGCAAAAGTGCTCCGTTATGGTTATTGGCGACAACCATCAGCCCCACCTAAGCATAGACGGTCACGATCTAAATGTGCCCGGAGTTATAAAGTATCTGGGCATATCATATTCTAGTAGTCTTAATCTGTCAGAGCACTGCGCCCTGATTGTCTCGAAAGCACGCCAAACTAATGGGTTGATTCTAGGAAATTTTAAAACCATCAAAATTAGAATCAGCCTCTATAAAATGTAGGTCAGGCCTAGTCTGGAATACTGCTCGTTTCTATTTAGTCTTCTGCACGCTAGTGAACGAAAGAAGATAGAATCAGTCCAGCACTTCTTTACAAAAAGAATTTTCTATTCAGAACAACGAAACCTGTCCTACCGCCAACGCTGTGAGCTTACAAGCCTTGATCCGCTGTGGTTTCGCAGATTACAGAAGGGACTATTTTTGCTGTTTAAACTTCTTAACAGTTGTACATTTAACCCCCTTACATCTCTGAGGCACCTCGACCACTCTCGGCGCACCAGTCATCGAGATGTATTTTTATTTCTTCCTTTGGCACGCACAGTTAGATACTGACAGTTTTTTTCGGTAAACGCTAAAGCAATCTGGAATTAGCTACCTAGAAGTATCAAAATTCCAAAAATTTTGGGTGCTGACTCTGTGGAAGCTGTGGAAATATTGCTGGCTCTACAGTCTTCAATCGGCTTATTTCTCAGTCGACATCGAACAGCCGCTCGCCGACATACCTGCTGGTGCAGAATACCGGATCTGTAACACTGAATGGAGAGGTTCTTCACCGGGCACCTGTGTTAACGCGTCCCTGTCCTGAATTTTAATTAGTCAATAAGCTGCAGTTTTTTCTCCTGAAATCACATGAAACAGCGATCAGGAGTTTTTTTTCACTGCCAGCTTGACCCTCTACTGTATATATTTTTTTAACCTTGCCTGTAAACTTGCAATAATAAAACAAAATAAAATAAATAAAACGTTTTGTTTTCGATCGTTTAGGTATGATCTAAAAAGACAGTAATAATAATAATAATAATAATAAGTGTATTTAATACCGGTTTACAGGCATTGTCAGGTGAAATATTCAGTGGGTAGAGGCTGGCAGTGAAAAAAAAACTCCTGAATATATATCATTATAAGTGTTTTTTCCTATTTTCATGTTATTCAGGAGAAAAAACTGCCGTCTGTAAGGATGATAGCAATTCAGATCAGGGAAGGGCTAACACAATTGCAGTCTGTATGCAGTCTCTGTCTTTGCTAGGAACCGGGATTCTGCCTCAGGCAAGAAAGCATCCGTGTACGGTCGCTCACTGTCTGCCGAAGAAGTCAACGGGTGCAGGCTGCAGAGACGGTGCCGTATCCCTCAAGGTAACACCTGGGATCGAGTTCAGATGCCGCGCACTCCATCGAACAGGAAAACAGATTCTACCGTGTCGGCGCCCAGAATGCTTGGAAACTGTTCTGAATGCAAAAAACTAGTAATGGTAATCTTAAACAAAGAATAACTCCGTTGGACTTTTATATTATATATATATATATATATATATATATATATATATATATATTATATATTTTTATATAAGGCTACTACGAAATCCTATAGCTTCTAGTTTAGCTAGAAGTCGTCTATGAGGCACTTTATCGAATCATTACTTAGATCAAAAAGATAACTACTACAGATAGATGATCATTACGAAGAGAGTTTAGTTGATTTAGAAAAGAAATTTTGCAGGTTTCAAAAGAGTGGTCCGGTATAAAGCCGTGTTTGGAAAAGTTGATAATTTGATTGCTTATGCAAAAATCCGTGATTTGTTTTGCATCTACTTTTTCGAAGAATTTAGCAAGAGAGGGCATTTTATGAACACAACGATAGTTATAAATTTCCAAGCGGGAACCAGATTTGAAAAAAACAACCTAGAGTTTGCTAACACAAACTATGAATTAATAAATAATTACTTATGAACTCTAGATTTGCATAGCATATTTTCAATCAACAATCAAAACTTTTTTCGTGAGCTATTTGCAGAGCCTCACAGAAAAAATCCGAGCTTTCATCACGTTTAAGATTTTAAATTCAAACACATTTTCTTCTACTGTTCCAGATTTTCTCCAAAACAGACTTAAAAAATTACAAAAGCAACTTAAAGATTCGTCGAAAAGCTCTTTTTCAGGTCACTTAAGGATTGCACAAATATTTGAATAAGCATCGAAAAATAGGCTCACGCGATATGAGCGTAGGGAGCCTCGGGCACTAATTGATGCCAATTCATCCAAATCTGTTGCTCAAATCTTCCATGTTCGGTTAAGACGTCGGCTAAGCGTCTGAATGTAACTCCGCCCTTACTCGATTGTAACAAAAAATTCGTTGGATGCTGACTCTGTGGAAGCTATTTTCGGTTCTGATGGCGTTCACGGACTCTGAATCCTGTGCCGGACTTCATGCTGAGGGCAATATTGCTGGCTCTGTAGACCTCAATCGGCATATTTCTTAGTCGACAGCGAACAGCCGCTCGCCGAAATACCTGCTGGTGCAGAATACCGGATCCGTAACACTGAATTGATAAGTTCTTCACCGGGCACCTGTGTTAACGCGTCCCTGTCCTGAACTTTAATTACTGAATAAGCGGCAGTTTTTTCTCCTGAAATCACATGAAACAGCGATCAGGAGTTTTTTCACTCTCAGTTTGACCCTCTACAGCATATATTTTTTGACCTTGCCTGTAAACTGGCAATAAATAAATAAACTAAAATAAAAATAAAAGAGTAGTTGCCGAGAAGTGACTGCATAGATTGACTCTGCGGAGGATAATTGAAACATATTTCAAGCAATAAATATAATATCAGTGGGACCGCCTCAAATGCCAGGTGGACCCATTTCGGAATCCAAAAATTGCAAGTTTGGGAAGGAAATGAACAATAATGAATTTCTAATTTCCGAAGTTAAATTTCTACGTAAATTGTTCTGCTTACCCACATAAATGGTATGTTCGCTAACAGACCTCTATCCGTATAAGAAACAGCAGATCCAGAAAGAGAAATTAATCTTCGATTAAAATCTCTCTGAATGTTTCCAATCTTACTGCGGTCAGAGGAGTTCATCAGACTTAAGCGGGGACAGCCGTATTCTACGATGGGAAGAACAGACATGCGATACAGTCTTAACTTTATTTGCGGGAGGAATAAATTATGTGATACAAAACCACATAGCCTTGCAGCCTTCACAGCAATCCGATCTGCATGAGGCTATAATTTTAGCTTATTCGTGTTAGTTTAACATAGGTATCTTATGGTTGATCATTCTAAAAGTGGACTTCTTTGAAATAGTAAGAGTACAGGAAGCTTCGTTGAACCAAAACATATTAAACTACTCTTGGTGAGAGTAAATTTCATCTACCAAGTAGAGTTCCAACGTGAGAGCACTTAACGTAATCTGCGTTAACGAAGTTTTGTGAATAGTTGAGTATTGTTGAAATTTCAGTTATGCACAGAATGAAGCAAAGGCAACATAAAACCCGTGCCTTGAAAACGCCACCCTTGCTCGGCTGAGGCTTTGAGCAGCTTTTACCTACTAAGACATTCTGGCTGCAATTAGACAAGTAGAACCAAATGAATTCAAGGAGATGAGGCCGGATACTGAGGGCTTCCAGGTTCACTAGATGACGTCTGTGCGGTTCCTTGTCAAAGGCTTCACTCAGGTGAAAGTAGATCACAACCACTGATTGCTGCTCATTACGAAGTGAAGATAAGAAGTAAAGAAATAAATTAATGTCACGGATGAGGTTTATCTCCCTTTATATTTTCGCCGTAGGTTGCGTAAATTCTCTCGTCGATTTGATTTGCAAAACGAAATTTCCGTTCTCTCCTTGATTCGACGTATTTTTGAGCAGGCTAAGAGGCTAACCGAAGAAAAATCGGATAGCCGAAGAGGTGAAATATGTCGAAAACCGTTCGTTCAATGTCGCGCAATAATAACCCATAGTAAAACATGTCATCCCGTACTACTGGACCCCGTCGGCAATCCCGTAGTCGATGACAAATTGACGGCTGATAGTTTTAACGTTTTCTTGTCCAGAACATTTATTTTAAAATTCGACCGCTCCCCCTCCGCCCATCCAGGTTTTGACCGGTGCCGTCCTCGAGACCATAACTTTTACCCTCTCTGAAGTAACCGTAGCTATTCGACGTTTGCTTCAATCTTATAGTCCTGGACCTGCGAACCGATCAGTATTATAAAGGCAGATGCTAATGATATTTTCCCCTCACTTCTATGTAACACATTTAATGTAGCTCTGGAAAGTGAAACCTTTTCCAGTGTATGGAAGGAATCGCACATTCTACCTATGCCCAAACACGGCCAATCTTCGTCATTTGAAGATTTTCGGCCATACAACACACTGTCCGCAGCTTCAAAATCCTGGAGACCTTGAGCAAAGATGAGGTGATGTAACATTTAACTAAGAATAACCTATTGAGTGCAGCCCAGCATGGGTTCCTCGAAAAAACAAGGTCTTGTGACATCTGTCAGCTCTCTGTCTTTGATCACGTTCTACAATCTAGGGATAATGGCTTTGCACTTTACATAGTCTCTTTCGATTTCACCAAGGCTTTTGATCGTGTTGACCATGCCCTTCTTCTATTGAAACTCTCCTATTTCGGTATATGTGGTAAACCTCCGAACTTGATATCTTCTTACCTGAGCTCTCGCACACAGCATGTTAAGATCTCCAATGTTATCTCAAACTCGGCACGTGTCAGGAGTGGAGTTATTCAGGGTAATGTGTTAGGCTCACATTTATTTTGTCTTTTTGTCAATAAAGTGCCAGGTTTATTTCGGAATGGTAAGCCCTTTATGTGTGTCGACGATTTAAAAGTTGCCTATCAATACAAGCAGGCAGATCGCGACACCGTGCTTGATCTATTAAAAATGATCTCTAGGCCTTTGCCCAGTGGTGCTGCACATGGCGCCTTTCCCTTTCTTGGCACAAATGATCCGTTATGGTTGATGGCGACGACCATCAGCCTCATCAAAGCATAGATGGCCACGATATAAATGTGCCTGGCGTTGTTAAGGATCTGGGCAAATCATATGCCAACGGTCTCAATCTTTCAGAACATTGCTCCCTGGTTGTCTCCAAAGCACGCAGAACTGCCTGGTTTATACTCCGAAATTTCAAAACTATTGATATTAGACTCCGCCTTTATAAAATGTTCGTTACACCTGGCCTAGAATACTGCTCGTTTCTATTAAGCCTTCTGCGCGCTAGCGAACGGAAGAAAATAGAATCAGTCTAGCACTTCTGCACGAAAAGAATTTTATCGTTGGAGCACCGTAATCTTTCGTTTCAAGAAGGCTGTGGGATTGTTAACATTGATACCTTTTGGTTTCGCCGAGTGCAGAGGGGAATCTTTTTACATTTTATGCTTTTGAATAGTCGTACATTTAATCCCCTTACATTGTGAGGCAGCTTAACCACCCACGGCGCAGCAGTCATCGTAATGTCTTTTTATTTCTTCCATTAGCTCGCACAGTTATGTATCGTCAGCTCTTCTCGGTAAACGCCATAGCCATGTGGAATAAACTTCCCCATAATATAAAAGTTATTCTTTGTTTTAAGATAACTATTACTAGTTTTTGCATTCAAAACAGTTTCCAAGAATTCTGGGCGCCGACACTGCAGAATCTGTATTCCTGTTCAACGGAGTGCACGGCATCTAAACCTGATCCCAGGTGTTACCTTGAGGGATACGACACCGTCTCTGCAGCCTGCACCCCTTGACTTCTTCGGCAGACAGTGAGAAACCGTATACGGCTGCACTCTTGCCTAGGGGAGAATCCAGGTTCCTAGCAAAGACAGAGAGACTGCATGCAGACTGCAATTGTGTTAGCCCCTTCCCTGATCTGAACTGCTATCATCCTGACAGGTGGCAGTTTTTTTCACTTGAATAACATAGAGATAGAAAAAACACTTATAATGATATATATTTGGGTTTTTTTATCACTGCCAGCCAATACTGTTTTAAATATAAGTGAAGGATTGTGTCAGGAATCTCGAGTGTGAAGCAGCAATGTTTGCAAATGACATTGAAATCTGGAATGTAATCCAGAGCCTGCTGACGAAGATAAACTGCAGATCAACCTAACTTGGTTGGAGAAGTGGTCGAATCATTCGCTTTTGCGGTTCAACGTCAAAAAGTGTACAATACTTCGCTTAGGCAACCAATCTGGATCTGCCGAAAGTAGAAGTTAATTTCTCAACGGTGAAGCCTCAAAAGACGTGGAAACCCAAAGGGACCTTGGTGTGCTGACGACCACCACCTTTAACCCATCGTCTCACTGCTCGAAAGTGTCGAAGAGCGCAATTGCGGTGTCGCACGACATCAGACGAGCCTTTTTGGATTTCGATGTAGATCTCTCGCTAAGACTTTTGGAACATTCATTAGGCCACGTTTGGAATATGCTTTGCAAACCTGGAAACCCTGGACAGTTCAAGATCAGAACTGCCTCGAAAGAGTACAGAGGAAAGCCACCAAAATTGTTAGAAGTCAAAGCTCCTTGCCATATCCAACCCGCCAAATGAATCTTAATCTGTTCCTTTTGAGTTATAGGCAAATGCGTGGTGATCTCCTGCAGACATTCCGCATTGTGAAGGGATTGGATTGTTGCCTGGAGTTCTCGGACTTCTTTGAATTTTCCGCCATGACCCATCTCCGAGGTCACCCATTGAAACTGCGTGTCCAGCAGGTGAGACTGGATGCGCGCAAGTTCTCCTTCTCTGCCAGATTGGTTAAACCGTGGAATGCCCTCCCTGAAGACGTGGTGATGTCACCATCGCTGGAAATCTTTAAAAGGAACTTTGACAGTTTTATGTTCCAAAACGAGCCTGGGCGATGAGGAATTTATCTTAACCCTTGAGAGTCGTGCACCACTTGTCATATTTTATGACCGCCTTTTGAACCTTTGCAACCCACACGTTTTCTCTGTATACCGCAAATAATTTTACGTTACAAATAGGGTACTCAAAGGCCCATGCCTATTTCCCTCAATAAATTGAATTGAAAAAAATTGAATTTAATTTAATTGAATAGGGCAGAAGAAAAAACCGACACATAGTTTTGAATATGAGAATAAGACTAACAAATGGGGAGAAGAGTGCAATTATCCACACTGACCAGATAACGCACCGTCTTCCCGAATTCGTAGACGAATTCAACCCGAAAAAAGACAAAATTTGTCCAAATGCAATAAAAAATTGTATACCAGCACCCTGAGCATACTATCTTATTTCAACGAACTAAAATTCCTCAATTCTGAGATTTCCTTCCACGATATCTATTTAAGAATTTTGTCAGTCTAAAACTGTGTACTACAACAAATCTGCACTACAATGCTTTCACTTATTTCGCAAAGGCAGAAGGGGAAGTCTGGGAAGAAAGTGATCGCCTACATAAAACAAGAACTGCTTATGATAGAAACAAACAAAAAAGCTTGCGTGTAGTGCAGAGGCTATTCGGCTCACGATTCCGGTACAGCAACCACATTGCCTTGAAGTTATCATCGTCTATCGACCACCGAGAATTGACTCAGAGGTTAAAGCTCGTTTAACAGAGGAGATAAATGGTTTACTTCTCAGCCTCACGTCTTGATCACGGGCGAATTCAATGCGTTATTCATTGATAAGAGTTCAGTATAAGCACGCGATCCAAAATTAGCCTTCGAAAAACCTTTATTGGATCTGAAAATCAGGTATTACCAGGAGGGTGCACTAGGGCAGTAGTCAACCGGCCTGGGCCTGCTGTTCACGAAATCGCTTGACAGCATGGATGGGGTCCAATGTACACCTCCCCCAAGTCGAAGCGATAACTGATTACTAAACTGAGACTATTCAGCCTGCTCAGTCTCCGAGCAACCAACAGAGGGTGATGGAATATTTTGCGTATGGACTTCAACCAAATGAAGACCAAGGTTAACAGCATTAACTGGAATCTATTTTTTCCAACAATATAGCCAAGCATTAAAATTGGTTTACTGAGCAACAACATATTCTCATTCGAAAGCACTGTCCAATGGCATGGAAAAAGCTGAAAAAAAACCCCCAGTGAGTGGCTCAGGTACCAATAATGAAGTGAATAGAAGGCAGAGGTTGTGGACCAAATCCCTCGCTTATTAGTAGCTTGTCCTGATTCCACTCGTCAACGGGCAGTAGTTGTCGATGAGATGGAAGGATTTGCCTCACCAAGAACAAAGGAAACTCTCTGTCTCTCTCCCGCTAGCCTCAGTTGCAAGGACCATTTATGTACTTATGCAGATTCTGGTATATGGAACCTAAGGCCATTTTCGCAACTTCCGTAATCACTTTTACAGACAACATGACATACCGCAACCTCCCCAATCTGATTTAGTTAAACTCAATTGAGTGAAATCGTTAATACCTTTTGGCAAGTTAAAGTGTAATTTGCGGCAGGAAATAATTTGAGTATTCGAAAACAATGTGCCAGGGTGGAAAAGATGTTGATTGCCAACGCTCTCATTATATCACTCTCAGCCGTCACGCAATCCAGACCAACTTTTCCTTTTTGGTAAGTGGCGTTGGGAAATCAGTGAACCTCTGATCCTCTGACTCTTTTGTATCGGTCTGTCTGCCTAACTTGCTGATGTACAAACAAGGCGCAGATTTCAGGGCGTTTGGGAATATAAATAATCAAGGCCGCGAAAATAACTAGCCAATCAGAATGCGAGTGGACGATTCATAAAAATGTCGAGCTCTGCTCGCGCTCCTCTGACATTAGATGTCCAAACTGTGCGTCTTTTATTATGTAGCGTTTAAATATTTCTTTCAAAATGTAATGCTCTTTTCATTTCTTGTTTTTGAGAGGTATAAACGTTTGAATCTTGTGTAAATACGGACTTAACAAATTGTGGACACGACTGAATTCATGAATTCATATACTTAAGTCTATGACATTGATAAGATCTGAATCTTATTTTAATTTAACTCTTCGTTAATAGGGCTGCCAGCCCTCCCGTCCGTCGCCTGACTGTCATGGCATCTACCGATGGTTCGAATGTATATTAACCTCTTCGGCCATTTGCATTGGTACTCACCTAGGATTGCCCAGGGGCCTCTTACAGTGCAAATATGAGTGAATAAGCTTATAATCTGACTTTATCTGGTTTCAACGGGAGTTTTACGTCACTTATTAACCTGTCTCAAACCCCTCAACTGTCCCGTGTTTGCGTCGATTGGGATGTAAACGTAGGCTCGCGCACGTTGTTTCATCGTGAAAAGCAAAAGAGGTTGACTTTCGTACTGGTTGTAAGCAATAGCAGCATACCACGAGTTAGCTTTATGTTGCTGCCCTAGTTAATTGTTGACACAGCAGACTAAATCCTTCTACTGCTTTCTATCATGCACTACGATAATTGTCCTGTTAGGTTTGCGATGGAGGGTGGCCACGGAGTTTTACACCTAACTGTACGAGGTGGTAGCAATGTTTTAAAATGAAAGTGTAGTTTTAACCCTTATGCTAAAGTTAGTAATTAAACCAGTTCAAACACACGATCATTTATCGTCTGACGAAATGCTTATGGAGGGATAAAATTATTGCATTAAAACGGTTCTCACGACATTAAAAGTGCACATTACCATGAGAGTTATCTTCACAGCATCATTCTGAGGCCCGAAGGGAAGGGTGTAGCTACGGGTCGTCTTGGTCAAGAGGTGATGGCAGTTGACTAATACTCCGAACGGCTAGATATGTATTTGCCGACGTTGTGTTTGGATAAACGTAGAGATTAACCTTACATTTTGATACCGCTTGTGTTTTAACCTCTATCGTCGGAAAATTCTCGCACCGGTTGTGTTCATGTTACGGAACTTATTTAATTCTTGTTCTGGTGAAGCTGTGGCCTTTTTTGTGTGCGCTAAAAAATATATAAGGGGATATGCCAATGGATGACCAGATTGTGGTCACTTATGAGTCCCATGGTACTCAACTGTACGTCCCACATACACGCAGGTGCAGTTAACGCCTGTGATGCGGATGGCGGCATTTGTCTGGTCTCATTGAAACATAGGATCCTTTCCTCAAAAAAACGCCGATCTAATTACCGAGTAGGTTTATTTAGAGCTTCAGGAAGTCCATGAAAATAGTGTAGTATAGGATTTCACTAGTGCGATTGCCCTATTGGGGTTCATGCCTCGTGTGTCTCCGGTATCTGAGACTGATAACCTAACTCTCCCTCCAGCAGTTTTCCCTGCCGCAGTAACGTGAACTTATGGGATAGAGAACCGGCACGTAGTTTATTCTGTAATCCGGAGGGTGGTTGCCTCCATATTCGGGAATGCTTTTGAATTTAGAACCTTTATATAGACACTTTTTGCGAGGTTACCATCACTCAGGATGTTTACATATATAAACGTGATGCTGCTTCCCGCTGCTTCTTTGCGACTAAATTTATGGCAGAGTCTAAACTATGCAACCCCTTATTCAAGTGTTCAAATGTCTAGTTTATTATGGTTACAAAAACACCACCCTCGTTTCGAATTTCTATTTTTTGTCCTGTGAACTCGAAAAGCGTCCTTTATTCAGCAAATGCTACCGATATTGGCGAGTCCATGAGGCTCCGTTAACCTTTTGGTGATAAGTACTATCGAATTTACAATAGATGAGAATTGAACAGTCCTTAAATATTATGCGTTGGGATGCCAATCGATATGTCTTGTAAACGCAGAACAACACTTTTGATTGCGAAATCCTGCGAACCCTAGACCAACGACTTTTGAACACTAGATGCTTTTATTAAAACTTACTTTGACGGCTTCAGTCTTATGGAAGTATGTGTGAGGAGGCTGCGGGCAATCAGCTGGGCGCTTTCGATGCCTTTTTAACTGCCAGATGATCAGATGAGCGGCACTGTAATGCTCAGTGGTGCACCTGTGGAAAGCTATGTGCATGGGCACGTAGGGCTTACTAAGGATCAGCAGTTTAGACTTGACGGCACTTCGAAACAGCTCATTAAAGTTTTCTTTGACGGTCTCGGCCTGCTCTTTCAGCGAGTGCAGTGCAAGCTTCCCTATCAATGAAAACTTGTTATCGTTGTCACTCTTGTCTATACTGGCAGCTGCATCATCCTTGTCAACTGATCTGACAATTATTCTGTGTTCGTAATCATTGCTCATCCTCGATTAGTATGGTCAGCTAACATCCTTTTCTTGGAAGGCCAATTTCAGTTCAATTTTCTTCGGGATGTACAGAAGTACGGACTGATAACTGACTTGAAAGCTCATAAGTATACCATCTGCACAGGAGAAAAGGAGGAAGGGCGATTTGTGCGTTCAACACTGTATTTCTCTAAAGTTTTGGACTATCACTCAGACTCATTGCCATGGGTAAATGAGAGCATTAAAGCCAGCTGGATGCCGAACACCTCCGCTGGTAGTGTTCTTCAGTCGCTCTGTTCATCTTGCAAAGCTTAGTAAGACGGTGACAGATCGATTTTCCTCTCGACTGAGTCACTTTACATTCCACCCTTCCAGCAGTGAGCGTAAGATGCAGTTATCCGATTAGCCCTAAAAAAGGTGAGCAAATGACCGGTGGAAGCGGTTTGCCTTTTTTACGCCCTCTGAACCGAATTGCAGTTTGTATAAACGCGGTAAACTTTTGCAAGTACGTTCAGTCAGTTAAGTATATTCATATCCTGATAGTCGATCTTCGGCAAGGATGAGTTCCTTTTCTATTGGTCGCTCAAGTCCCTGTTCCCTCATTAGGTTACCGATTTCGTATGGTACAGTAACAGCACATTACGCAGCATGCGAACAATTTGGTCCAAACTGTGTTCATGCATTTTTAATGTTTGCATTTCGCTGTCATTTTCAGAAAATTATTCTGAGGAATCCATTAAAGCAATCGTTCGGCGAAATGGCTCCGATATTCTCCAACAAGCCATCGAAGCGTTCCAGCTCAGTTTCCTCGCTTTAAAATGGGTTTATTCGTGTAGAGGTTTAAAGCACAAAAGAGTTTGTCGCCTTCCTGCCAATAACTGTTTTAAGTTCTCCGCCACCTTTCTGTCTGAAGACACATATGGCGCGCCTCCCACACAGCTACCTTATAAATCCTTACTAGCTCAAGCTCAGTTGCCTCTGCTCTATGATCAACAGATCGACCATTTTAAGGCTGCGAAGGGAGCAACAAAAACAGGTTTGCCTGTGACTCGATTTTTTGTATAGGGTCTATTACGTCTACACCAGCGAAGTGGCGCATGAGATCCTATGCTTCGCTCCTTGTGGTCGTAAAGGTTTTCTTAGACGAAAAATGGTTTATTCCGTGCCTTATCGGCAGCCTGTTTGTCGCGAAGTTGCGAGGTTAGAGGAAGTTGTTATTTAAAAATTTCCAAGGAAATCGGCACAGACCTGCCCTAACAAACTTTTTATTTACCCCTTTTTACAGGAAAAGACGCTTGCTGCAGAGAGACAGGAGCCTAAACACGGCATGAATGCTCACGATGTAATTCTGCTATTCTATATTACTCACCTGCATCGGTTTTAGGCCACTGACTTCGTCCAGTCAAATCCACCCGTAAGATCTACTTTAAGCCTCCTTTTATCACCAGCTTCAGTGCCTGAATGTCTTAGCACAGAACGAAGCCGAATCCGATGATGGTGACTGGGCAAACAGTGGTGATGCGAAGCAGCCCTCATTGTCTTCAGCACCGTCACCTTTCTCAAACCACACCGAAATTCAAAACGCTCCATTCACAGCTTTGCCAATCCTGCCAATAGGCGAAATAACTGCATCAAACATTTTTTCCAGCATCGACGAAACACCAAGTACAACAGCGCCTATGGAGGTCGAGAACGCAGGTTTGTCTTCGTTCTATTCAATACGTGTATTTTTTTGGTAGGTAACCAAGATACCGAACGCGTGCCCAGTGAATCTCGGCTTTACAAGGAGTCTACTACAGGCCCTGCCGACAACCGCTTCTTGTGTGAGTGGTTTTTAAATTTTCTACGCATTGTTTAAAGGTTTGTTTTTTTGTCATACCAATACAATTTGGCAGTTC
The DNA here is from genome assembly GCA_017591395.1 of Schistocephalus solidus. Classification (NCBI taxonomy): domain Eukaryota; kingdom Metazoa; phylum Platyhelminthes; class Cestoda; order Diphyllobothriidea; family Diphyllobothriidae; genus Schistocephalus; species Schistocephalus solidus. Next base: position 161,626 of record WEDG01006013.1, read on the forward strand.
AGAAAAGTTCAATGTACAGCTTTTTTCCTGTCAGGTTTATGCATGAAAAGTTTACTTTTAAACACACCTACTTTAGGGTAAAACAGTTTGCTCCAAATAGTCTATATAAACTTTAGTTAACCCAACCCGGCCAAATTTTCTCTGTCAGTCTTTTCCACAGTAAAACGACCCTCCAGTCCCATATCTTGAACTCGTAGCGCCGTACATGTGGTTTTAGCTTTAGAATAAAACTCTCCAAATTTAAGAATCATAGTGACCTTTTTGTACGCTGAAAGTGCCTAATTATTGAAGATAGACAAACTTAGAGAGCCTTTGTTCTGTAAACTTGTGACTGATGCGCGTCTCGGTAGCTCACCTTCTGGGTCTGACAATTCTTAACCTCGTGATGCCAGTTTAAAGGTTTTTTTGCTTTATTTGGGCATGCACTCTCGGCTTTTCATGTACTTTTGTGTAGCAAAATAGTAGTTTCGCTTTTTGGAATCCGAGTTCATGGAAAACCAAAATCCTGCCTATTAACACTGCAAATCTGAGGTTGTTTTTAGTTGACCATCTTGACGTCGTCGACTGCCAGGGCGAAATAAAATTCTGGTCGGCGGCCCACTTCCGGTATCTTCGCACCTTACTGGCAAGCAGCATATTGCATTTTCGAACAGATTTCTGCAGAACCGCAACGTCAATATTGTATGTATGATCCACGGTGCACAGATCATGGCCACTCGCATAACTGAATTGTTGGGGATCTCAGCTTATCATGCAGTCAAACAGAATTCGGGAAAAGATGAAACCCCAACAGACGCCTCAAAGGAGGTGACATCGAAGTAGTCACTGTCTTCATCCTTCACACGGACTTTGTTCCTTGTTCTGTGGTAGTACGCTTGAAGCAAGCGAATGGATTTCACTGGCACTTCATCATACAGCAGGAGCAACCACGGGGATCTTGACGCAAAGAATTAAAATTCGACGCAAAACCAAGGAGACAGATACGCAGGGACCGTTGGTAGCAGTGGCGGTGTTCTACGATTCGACAGGGGTTAACTTTCTAGCCGCTCCGGCCAAAGGTGGCACTAGATCTTTTCTGCACATCACGATACAGGCAAAAGTAAGCAGGGCGTGGCAGGGGGGTAGACAGTTGTGAAAACTTTAGTGACCATGTTGAGGCCGCTTATGTCATGGTATTTTTTGCCACAGCAATCGTTCACATTTCCAGACAGTGTCATTTTAGTGTGTGTGTGTGCGTGTGTGTTTGTGGGCGTTGTCTGTTCGGCAGCGTAGAGTCGGAATGCAGTCTGTGCCGCCTAGTCCTAATTGGATTAACGTTCGTATGTATCAACAAATTTAACTGCACTGTTAGCACTGAGCAGATGGTCCGTCTATAAATAATAGAGCCTTTTAAATGTACAGCGATAGACTTCAACAAAGACAAACAACGCAGTGAATGCATTGGGTGCAACTCAGCTAAAATGTCTTTGTTTTCACCGCAGAGAACTTTCATGGGCGTACAGTCGTCCCATACCTTGTCTGTCAGGTTCCTCCACTAGAGCTCCTTTCGACCCCGGCAAGGTAATCTTGGCAATGCACTGTACTTAAAATTATCTGTCTTCTCCCTGAAAGTCCCCAAAGTTGGTTTTCGTCTGCATCATCGGTTCGAAGCTGTTTGGAGACACCCAGAAAGTCGCCCATAGCACTAGAAAGATGGATCGACATTGTAGTTCTCGCGGACAGAACAGTTATACTAGCGGCTTACAGCCGGAGCCCCTACGATGCCTTTTCCCCGGTTAAGAGCTTCTTAATCTTTCCGTTTCCGCTCTAAGCATACAACTGACAATTTTTAGACTTAAGGGAGATTTTGGAAAATATTGAGTCGTCCCCACAAAAGGTGAACACGGAGAACTTTTCCGTTATTCGCAGACATGCCACGCCTGTTGCTTAGACCTAGGTAAACAATAAGTCATTATTCGACAACAAAGCAGTCTCCGTACTCAAAAAGTGTAGAATTAGTATTTTTTGATTTGACGCGGTTTTTATGTGAATTTGGAAACGATTGAGAGAAAAAACAGTTCTTTTTGTAAACTGAAGCTTCTTTCTTCAGCCCTGAAGGATCCTACGCCTGAGCTTGGTGGCGAAACCTCTGCAACGACTTACGTACACAATGTTAACGAAAGTACGTTTTATTTCTTCTAATTTTTTCGTTTCCGTTTATCGGTGAATCTTTTGCCAATATTGCATGCACTTACTGAGTGATTTTCCTTCTCATGCTGTTTCTTTATGGGTCAGTGAACAAAGGACCATGTGTGTATCCCTCATGAGCTGACAAGAAGTAGTACGACTTTTGACTCTGACGGAAATGCTTTCGCCAGCCGCATTCTCTTCGCTGGATTTTTCAGTGCCGCGACTGCCTCCAATGGCCCATCCTCATTGTTTTCGTCGCCTTTGCTATTTTAGTGTTGCATTCATTCCGTTAGGATCTCCTGTGGTGGATCCTGTGGCACGACGCGTGCCAGCGAACTCATGCCGCCTGGTTTAAGCCTACTGTTGTATAACAGAATTCAAACTGACAAAAGCAGTGCCTTCTTTGATATCATCTCCGTTGTGGCGTCGCTTGAGACTGGGTCTTCTCTGGGATTCTGTTCCAGTACGCGATAGGCTGAGTTCGTAACCATTAACTGGCAGGCTACCTCAGTGATTCTGTGCATAGCGGATCATGCCTACGCTGGTGAAATTGCGAAGTTGGCGAGATCTGTTCCGGAAATGCAATATCCAAGTGAGATACATGGACAGAGAAAGTGGACTTGGACATTTGTTCTTCCGAAACAAGAATGATCATTTCGGGGTTTTTGGATGGGACATATCTGCCTAGTCCTGGTGCTCTGCCTTGCTCTTGGACTAGCGGTCAGGTTCCGCTACCTAGATTCAGTAACCGTGCTCATGAAATGCTACCTAAAATTCTGAAAGGCATTTTGGACATTTGGATATTTATTATCATGAGGTGGGGGAGGAGAGAGTACGGTAGCTGCTGCGCAAGGCTACTATTGCTTCAAACTAATCCACGCACAATTCACCGTCCCTGCATCACCCTATTTTTGGAGCATACGGTGGATATCGTCGGAGTACGACGTTTGAACTGTCGATCATGCAGCATAATTATAAGATACTTCATGCATGCTAGGATGCCGACTTTTGAATGCACGACTTTGCGGCTGCCTGCAAAAAGTGCACTCAATAAAACATGGCTTCTAAGGTCGTATGTATTTTTTCTAAAGATTTTCAATGCCGTTGTTAATTAGTTGTCAGTTTATTTCAGTTGATTTGGTGAGAGTCATAAGCAACGCCTTGGAAAATCCTATTGTTTACGTGCCGGTGTGTTATATACATCTGTGTACGTACTCTTAACCATTTCCACTATACAAATAAAAATTTATTTTATCGAAAACAGGCACAAAAATATGAATTATTATAATTTTTTCGTAGAAAAATCACCTCTTCTTAAAACTATATTCGAAGGAAGTTTATATTTGGGTTTTAAAAAGTTTTCAAATTCCCAAATAATGTTGTGCACGATCTGTCCTTGAATTTACGTTTAGGGTTTTCAGCCAACAAGCTGTATGCCTTCCACTATAAATATGGCTCATTTTACATGCTTACTGAAGGGAAATTAGTAAACGAACAGATACCGTGCGATTTGAATGGACATTGTGCGCTCTTAAAAAATCTCAGAATTAGAAACTTTTTGTTATAACCGGAAGATAGTCTTTCCTCGTGTACAAAATTTGAAGCAGACTTGACTGATAATCAGTTGCGTAAAAGAAAGAATCTTTTAAAGCGTGTGCTCCTCAAGGTATATTTGACATTTCAAGGGCAGCAAAAGTAATTGTGAAAAATTCAGTCGGCTTAAGTAGTATTGTTTTACACTAGTTTTTGCGGGTGACCGAAAAAATGCGTTCAAAGACCGGCATCCAGGCCTTTATCCAACGCTATGGGATTGAGTCACACGATGGCCGAATTTACAACCCACTCCTGTAATCTTTCCTCGTCAAAAGCGCATTTCTAAATTTCGATTAAGCTTTCACGGCCGCATTGAAGCGTTTGTAATCGACTTCAGGAAAAACCACCTTTGCTAAGACAACCCGTCTGTGTGAATGCGAGACCTGACTCGCGCCTCCTGGGTGTGTTTGATCGATCGCGCCTTGACTGCATCCTTCGTCACGAGCAGAAAAGCCCAGCTTTGTCCTCCTGACTCGCTGTCCGCGCCGATCCGACGGTGTAATCATCCGGCAGGCCATTTTGCTTGAACCCATCCCTGGCTGGCGATGACGTCGATCTGGCACACCGACAACGTGCATGACCTCGACCGCACCGCTGCTTTGATTTCAGTGGAGCTGCCGTGCCTACTAACTCAGCTTCGCGGTAATGTGAACTTGGGGCACGATTCCTGCTTGGTGATTGCCGTCACAAGTGGCAGTTTGACCGTCGTTTTTGACGATGTCTATCTCAGGCACCACAGCAGGATGGTGCAGGGACGGCGGCTTGCGCTGGATTGTAGTGAGAGTAGAGTTTCACTGACTCTACCTCACTCTATTCCACTCTACCCCACCTGGACTCGGTGTCAAGACAGAATCAAGAAGACGGGATGTAGGAGAGGGTATAGGCCCACGCACTGTGGTCCAACGCTAACAAGAGGAAAACAACACACGAGGGGGGTGGCTAGGATCCCAACTGAGTGAGTGTGTCATAAAGGCCCCATTAAGAAGGAGCCATTGCAGCCTGACTCTCGGTCCGCCAGTCGTCCATGGCGCACAAACGCACGCACTGGGCTGAACACGCGGTCCGAATTATCCCATCAGTTGGCAACCTTCCAAGCCACGACTTTTAGCGCACCATGATAATTTCAAGCGCGTCAGATTGTTTATAGTGAGGAAAATGCGCTCGAGCCGTCGACCTCACCCTCTCCCCACCCCACAATCAGACCACTGTCCTAGCCAGTCGGTTGTCTGATGCGGGATTAGGCGTGTCACAAGTACAGGTGTATGTATTATATACGTGAAACTTTCCAGACGGATAACCACCTTCATTAATGTTCTCATTTCCTCCGAGTACGCAGCCGACAAATTCGGTTTTATTTTAGCTATTCCTGAACCCGATGCACGATAAGCCTATTTGTTCCAAATGACGTCTATGCTCGAAGGTGATGCTAGCAGTCCTGGTATCTGATTAGTTATCGTGTGTCGGGCAATTTACTGGCTTCGTCATTTGTTTTTTTGGGATGGGTGCATAGGTACTTATTCATTTGCCTGTATTGAAGAACTTATTTAGTCTATTCTCTTTGTAGTTTTATATTACTATCTTATGTTTTTACCCGACTTCCAAGAACACTTTTGAATTGTCCTAAATTGGCTGTTTTTTTCTGTGCACTTCAGAGCCGAGAGTGGCTGCGTGTGAGATCTGTGGCAAAGTCTTTGCGGAAATGCGATGTCTGCGGAGGCACATCGACGGTATACACAAAAGTACGTATGTTTTCGCTCGCCAATCCCCCTTCAAGACAAGTTCAGAAATGCTCTGTCTGGTGTAACCCCTAAAAACCTAGTGTGCGTATCATGTTCACGCAGAAAGTAATGATATAGGTATGTTGTTTTTGAACACCCTGGTCGACCAGATTTCATCTTCAGCGTTCACCACTGCGTAGCTTTTTTGCGTGCGAGCACTGTGTGAGCGTGTACATAGTACAGACAGAGGCTTAATTGTATGGTCTCCTAAACCGAACACGGAAATTTGGACGTCCCGTTCAAGTGATAAACGTGGCCCTGCGCAAAATTCCGCGAGGGGTACGTATTTCCGCACCCAAAACTAGCATCAACGTAAACCTGAACCGTAGCCCTGATCTCAACCCTAGCCCTATAGTTAACAATAAGCATCACCCTTGCCGCAAACATAATGATTTCACAGGAATTTGGTGGTTCCTCTTCTCATGTCCTGTCCATGGACCATATGAGTAATCCTTAACGCCTTACTACCACCTTAATCGGCGGCGCCTCTTTCGGTTCCCCACCCTCACCAATTGGTAGCCATATTGAACTCGAACTGCAGGAACACCATAAACAGTAGTGCGCGTGTTCAAACGACGCATTTTTTGCAGCCCTATGGCGTGGAGAGACCCACTGGGTTGCGTCTTTTGCACTGACTGAGGGGTATGTAGATCACCGAAAACCACGAGGACGCAGCACCGGTGACGTTTGCGTGCACGCGTGAATTTTTCTTGTAGTTAAGCAGGCTTGCGCAGCGCCTACCAAATTCTACTCTTCCCGCGCGTCCACACGCACGCACAGTGTGTTCCGGTGGCAGGACAACGTGCAGGTGACTGGAAATGGGCGCGAGGGTGCACAGTGGCCAGCAGACTTAGATAAACAGTTTCCTGTGCCACACACGCAGACCCAGGACACCGGTCCTCAAATGAGTGCGAAGTACCATAGAGAGGGAGAGAGGGCACATCAGGAGCCGTTTCACTCTGAACCTATGTTCACTGGCGCACAGGGTTATCCACCCATATCGGTGCCGTAATTTCAGGCGGCTCGAATGTCTTCAACTGCTATGAGGAAGACTACCTCAGACTCGGTCTCGTCAATTATTCTCTCCGCCCCCCCCCCCCCCCCCCCCCCCCCACGAGAGAGCAGACCTAGCGCATAGCCTCTATTTAACGTGTGCCACAGACATGTGTCGCATTATTTAAATCAGCACAGCCTGACGAATACACTGCAGTTAATCCATGTGGCGTTGACAGCAGGTAAGTTTTAAACTGTTCACTATTTGGAAAGCTTACAGTCTATATCCTGCGCTTCCGAGCGTACAAGGGGTTTGACCCAAAAAAACCGACAATTATTTTCTGTAGGCAGGTGGATTGTCGGTGTTGCTTTTTCCCACAAGGGCTTTTTACTAGACAATCTTCCTGCACAGCTGGCTGGGTAACGTTCCTGAGAAACCATCGCAGCGGACAGAGTGATTGTTTTATTAAACCCCCTCCTAACGCTCTTAATTGTTCTACGATAAAAAACTTTAAGGAGCAACAAAAAAAACATAAAATTCTGTTTCCTGTTAAAAAGAACAGCGACAGAAAAAGTTTTAATGCAAAAGACGCTCTAACTAAGGCCAGAATCTACGAGTGCTTTACCCAAATGGCCAACTGTCAGTTGAAGATAAACCCCGTTCTTCGGGTTACCCTTCAGTGTCCAGACCAGAAAAAAAAAACGTTCAAAAGTGCGCGATGCCATCGTGTTTGCTTGTCGCTGAACATTCGATGATTTGGGCGAAATAACTGAAATTTCCTGGACTTAATGCAAAAAATCCTATCTGAATATGTAAATATGAGGAGCGTTGCGACAAAGTTTGTTCCACGACTGCTTTCCGATGCCCATAGGAAAAACCGTCTGATTGTGTGCCAGGAATTGAAAAAAATTGTTTGTTTTTTTTACATCAAAGTTATCGTTCCTGTGAAACCAGTGAACCAACATTACTAGCTGCGAGTGTTGAAGCGATTGCAGGAGGCAGTGGGAAAAACGACCTGACTTGTGGCGACCAGGGGGAGGATGAGTTGCTTCATCATTGCGACACCCTGTCCACAAAACGTTCCAAAATAAACCAGTTTTCAGCAAAAATGATACGGCAACGCTTTCTAAACCCCTTACTCGTTCGGTCTAGTCTCTTACGACTTCTTTTAATTCCCAAGTATGAAGAAGGGAAAGCGTTTTAAGAATAAATCACTGAAAACACTTAGCAGCATTATTACAGAAGAATATAAAATGTTTTAGTGATTGAAAACCTGTTGGGATAAGTGCATATCATATAATGTACAGTATTCTAGGGGGTGCCAATGTTTTTTAAAAATATGTTAATATTTTATTTTTAAAAAATAAGTAAATAATTGTCGTTTTTTGTGTACCTCCTCGTACGATTCATATGGTAGTAAACTAGTTCATTTTGGTAAAGGCAAAGCTACGTAAGCAGTTAACTTACCTTTCCTTAAAGGCCGGCTTTTTGAAATTGAGCCGCCATTTCTTCTCTTCTCCATTTACATGGGAATTTTCACGTGTACATGGGCTGGCCCATTTTACTCAGTAGATACTGCTAGCTAGCACTCTTTGTTTATTTTAAGTACACGCATGAAGTCACTTGCACACGACACCAGCACCATTTTCAAGGAAGAAAATCTGGCGCAAATTTTGTGACTCATTCACGTACGACTGTTCATGCTGCCGTTAGTTGTAGCTTTCGGTCACTTTATATCGTTTGCTATCTCCCTGTGTTATCTCTTTCGCGTACCCATTTTTATCCATGACAAATGGGGTTGTTTTTCCTGAAAATGTTGGAATGAGACTTTTAAAATAAGGTGTAACTCTCCCTCTCTGACGCAAAATATGATTTTTTGATCTACCTTCTAGTTTGATTTATGGTGATATCGGCGACTTCAGGAGGACTTGGATGCTATCTTTTATCAATTTAACTTTTTTTTCAGAATTGCGAGAGTATGTCTGTGAGTTCTGTGGAAGAGCCTTTGCACAACAAGGGAATCTGAATATGCACGTCGACAGCATCCACAAAGGTAGGTCCTGAAAATCTGCTTCGCATACCCTTCTAACTTCCCATATGGCTCCAACTTACCGATTAATTTCTGAGGAAATTAAAAGCTGAGATGACAGTAGATTGCCTATCCCAGGAAATGTCAATTAAAATTCGGAAATTTGTTTTCGATTCGAAAAACATCCCTTTATATTGTTTTTGATATTTAACATCGTGCTTATATTATTACTTATCCTACAGCATAATTCCTAGATATTGCATTTCTTTCAAAATGCCGACCTTTAAATGACCTTCCTTCCAACCGTCTGTAAGAACAACACTGAAAACGACTACTTCAATAGTATGAATTTTCCCAATGATTTTCGTTGTCCTTACAGTTTTTAATATATTTTATGAAAAAGGATATAGAAAAATATTATTTATTGCACTCATTTGGTAGCAAATTACGCCGTCTTCCAATTTTATACTTAAAGAAAACGTATCCTATGGTTTTAGAAAAGTTTCTAATTATGAGCTTTTTAAGGCCATGAAATGTCCCTTCATAAAGAATCTTAGCTGTCAATTTAGAAATAGTGTTTAGAAAGTATACAAAACGTTCCGCATTCCATGCAAAAATATTTATTATGACCACCTGATATCTTTTTCGCAGTGTAGCGAAATCGATGACGTTCTTTAGACGGAATGTATGCAGCATGTAGTTTGGGTCAAATTAATCGGGAATCAAAAATTATTTTAACCGAAGGATTTAATTTCTTCAAGCATAAAATTCCAAGATGTACTTTTCTCCTGGATGAGTAAAAGAAAAGATGTTTTTTCAAAGAATAAGAATCGAAAATCAATGAGCAAAATGCGTAATACTTAAGTAGTCGTTTTGGCTGGGTGCCGCTTTTGCAGGCGACCATAAGGGGCCTCGTTTAAAAGCCGGACCCCCGACTTAAATGAAATACCCTTGAATTAGGCTTCATGATATTAAATATTGTAACTATATTTCAGTATTTTTTTGGAATAGAAACATATTTCAGCATTTCGGTTGAAATTTCATGAGCTAGGCAATCTACTGTAAATCCATTCCTTTTCTTACAACAGGTGCGTTTGAGGTGAACATTGTCTCTGTTATTTTCCGACATCCTTTCGCCGCCTAGACTCGTGTTAAGACTTGCAGTAGGCCTGGTGCGTCTTTCTATAGACTTAAGTCGGATGAACGTCGAATTCTTGCTGCGAATCTACCCCGCACCTAGTACTTTTTCTGCAACTGTCTCTGATAAGGGTTTGAGAGAGTATCCTAAACGTCAAGCAAGTAAAGGACATCTTCCGGCAAGCACATCTTATTTACGGAACTGATTCCTGAAGATCGCCTTTTCGCTTCAATCGACTGGCTGTAAGCTTGATGGGGCTACTAAATAGACTTTAGTCTTATCAACGTAGGATCTCATTAAGATAGATCCGTTCCGGACTGTTCTTCATTTTGAAAGCTGACTGAATGTCCTACAAGCTGCCAGCCGTTATCGCATGCGGTTGGAAACCGCTGGTTTTCTATAGGCTGGCGTTCTCCGACATCGATCTCTCTTTCCTATCCCATCCACAATTAGGAATTATTGTGACCAATATTGATTGACATGCCTTGTATCCTCCGTGTAGCGCGTTCTTCTATGCTCTCACGACTGAGGCTCCAGAAAGTACTACCTTTTTTCCATCACTCTTCGTCCGCTTCCTTTGCACGTTTTAAGGCTTTTCTCGATCCGTTTACTTGCAGAGGAACTAGGCCGGGGCGGTCGAATTGCGTTTTTCTAAGATACAAGAAGATTGTCATATGTATGCTTCTATTTAAGACTAAGGATGCAATTTTGGTGCTTCGGCAACAACCGACACTTTTATTTATTGGAATCTACGGTGAATAATTTTTATTAATGTTTGTTTGCTTGCTTTTTTAGAACTACGAGAGTGCACGTGTGAGCATTGCGGGAAGGCTTTTACGCGAAAGAACTGTCTGAAGAAGCACGTCGATGTCATCCATAAGGGTGCGCTTTTATTTTACCCCAACCAGTCTTTTTTTAAGCTTGATATTTACCAGACTGCTGCCGCTCCGCCTTTGGTCACGTTACATGAACGAGTGTTGGTCATTGAAGGCGCTAAGGTCTTGAGTGGGAATGCGTACGGGTGCACACGACATTTCGACGATGTTCACCGCGTTTGCTACGCAGCAGGCTGGAAGCAAGCGCGCTGTTTCTTCCACATTCTCTCCCCCTCTCCTCCCACCTGGACCCCATGTCATGACTAAGCCATGAAAACCAGAGGCGGGAGGGCGCAGGTGGCTAGCACGGCCGGAGCCGCCCCTAGGCGTGTCGGCACACCTGGTTCGGATCCCACGGAGTGGGAGTGCAATAAAGGCCATATTAAAAAGAGGCCGTTTGTGGCCTGATTCTCATTCGGCCAGTCGATCACTCCGCACTCAGCCACATACACAATGGTCGGAATTATTCTGTCAGCCGACAGCCTCCCAAGCCTCGGCTTTTCGCGCACCGTGCTAACTTTCGGGGGCGTAAGCTTTCTTCATAGTTAGGAAAATGCGCTGAGCTACCATTCATACGCCCCACCCACTGTCCAAGCCGGTCACTGAGCTAGTGCGGGGAATGAGCGCATCTGCTGACATACTGGTCTGCACGTGCTATGTACACGACCTGTCCCCAAACTCAAACACCACGATTTTACTCAAAAAAAAGAGGTGGAGTGGCTCACATCACACATGAGTTTATGCCAGAGGTCACGTTGAGAAGGAGACTTTGCAGCCTTATTCAGGTCGCCAGTAGCCATTTCATGCAAACTTGCATAGGGCTGACTGCGATGTCCGGGCTCAATCATCAGTCAGTACTTGTTACTTTGGATTATTCTGCCGTTTGAGAAGAAGCAGACGTAATCACTGGGACAAGAAATTTATTGGCCTGACATTTCGAATTCGCGCTGGAACCCAGCATCAGATACGGGTAATTCATACACAGGGCACCGCAGTATTTAAAGAATGCAGTCCCTATGCTACTGCATACCAGGTACAATGAATGGCTCGCTTTCAGCGAGAATGATTACCCTCTGGTGTGCGAATGGCCTGATGACCGGCATGCAGATCGTTACCTGATAAATTTACTTACTCTTGTTGGAAGTTGGCATGATGATAGATCGACCACCTTGCTCACCGGCATTGTCTTTGGAAATCGTGTTAGCCTGCGTGCTCCTCGGGTGGCTAATAACTTTAACCAAACTACGCCTCAATACTGAATATGGGCTGGGGAAATCGTTGCACTTGGGGGGCTGGGGAGCCGTGAACCATGACTAGAGCACCTCGCAACTCACGCGAATGTCACCTCTTGTGAGAATTTCGGTCTCGAGTGACTTGCAATTTTCGGCTGAATCTCGTCGAATGAGTCACGTCTTGAGAATTCGCGCCATTCCTCCGCACTGCTGCCGCAAGTTCGGTAATTCGCCTCCAGAGCAGTCTTTCCGTTTCTCTGCTTTGCCTGCCAGACCCCAAAGGTTTCTTTCCGTAGCGATGGATCTTTTGGGCTCATTATCTGATGCCTAATGGTTGCCTCCAGTGTGTATATACGACTTCGACTCCCAGTTGTGTGAGAAGGCGGTTGATGGCCTCCGAGACGTTTTTGACGTATAGAATCGCTCACAAAACTTTGAGGTCGGTGCTTTTTCGCCCGTCTCGTTTGCGTCTGCACAAGTTGATAAAGTTACGCGTGTAACCATCTTCTGTTCTACCGTTTGTTGCACCGAATTGAAGGTAGAATGCTCTGTTACGTCATATCTCCCTGGACGTGGCCTTGACTGTCGACGGGACAGCGGTTAATAAACGAAAAGTGGAAGCAAGCTCGAGCTGGTAGGGATCACTTACCTGCCCCCTCCTCGGCTTGACCCGGGAAAAGAAACGCCTCACAGGGCAGGAAATTAGCGTTCGACTTGCGTTTGCGGTTAGGTTGGAAGTTAGGGTTAGGGTTATGTTTATTGTTACGGTTAGTACACGGTGATGAGCAACCTTTCTATAATTTAGCGTAAGGGCGTCTGTGTGGTGTGCTCCTATTCGATGAGCCCCCATCCGCCAATTTTAATATTCCCGAACGAATCCATGGCTAAATGGTTAAAGCTTTCGACAGGTCGCGGGTTCGAGCTTTGGGTGGTCTACCACCTGGGGATGTGTATGACTGGCTGATGACGGCCACTAAGCCATAAATGTCCATTCCACTTTCCCTTGTTTTTGTCAGTAATGTCATTCTGTTCCCAATCACGTGTCCTGCCGGGGGAGGGTGGAGGGGCATATAAGTGACACTCGAGCGCACCCTTGAGACTGCGGGTCTGATTTCATAGTTGGTTTACCTTAGCCTGGTAGTCTACTGACTGCATTGAAGAGCGATTATTCAGGATACGAGGAGTCTGCAGTGTGCAGCCGGCTGAAGCTGTCAGGATGAATGTCTTAATACTTAGTACTCCAGTGATTAATTGCTGCGCGAATCTTGCCCAGACTGAGTCATTGGTAAGATGCCCGCTCTCTCCAGTCGGGTATACTTGTCTCTTTTTTTATCCTTCCAGGCTAATCCCCGCATTCTAATCAAATTAATCTTTTTTCGTTGTTTTCCTTCTCTCCAGAACTGCGAGGTTATACCTGCCAGATCTGTAGCAAGGCCTTTGCGCAGAAGGGAGATCTGAAGAGGCATGTGAACGGCTTCCACAAAAGTGAGCTCCATATCTGTTACTTTTTTATCTTCATTGTCGCCGTGGTTGGCACAAGGAAACTTTGAGACCCTCGCCTTAGTTC